>JASDQU010296330.1:0-12050 GCA_032191745.1 Picea mariana | reverse complement strand
ACATACATCCTAGAAGAATGACTGTCCTGGAGCATTTTCCCTCTGGCCACTACTGTGAACTCGGGGAAAATGATTGTCCTATAGAAATGTCTCTACTCTAGTCACTACTGTGAACTCAAGGAGACATGCCATTCTTCTAATCTAAACATACGTCCTATAAGAATATTTTTTCATGGTATATCAACTATCTGTCAAATTGGACCATTCTCCACAGGGATTATGTCTGTCCACCAGCAACTTGTCCTACTTGGACAATTTTTCTCTTGGAGAATGTCTATCCATTAGCACACTAGCTATCCATATAGTTTTCGATCATCTCCAACACTAGTGGTAGTATTTATGGAAATCAGAACAATTACATTCAATAGAACACAACTATGTCTATACATAGTAGTATACAACTGCTATAAAGTGGAACACAACCACTCCTAGTAGCACAATGCTACTAACCAATGATTCACAATAACTACCAGTGGATCACATCCACCATAGTAGCATACAGCTATTGTCTAGAGACAGACAGTCTCCACAACAATCATATCATCTGATATCAACCTGCATAACAATATCATGATACAAACTGAGTCATCTAGGCCATTCTTCCACTCACATCTGTGAGATCTAGAAGATTATCTGTCATCAAAAAGTTAAACATAAGCCATGGGCTATCTGGACTATTCTTGTCAAGAAGAGAAGAATATTTTTCCCTGGTTTCTAAACTTGGACCATTCACCTAACTGGGCCATTCTTCCGACACTAATCACAGTGAAACCTAGAGAGAACGAGTCTTCCCTAGGGAATGAATGTTCCTGATTTTTGAACCTGGACCATTCACCTAAATGGGCCATCCTTTCGGCACTTATCACAATGCAACCTGGAGAGAATGAGTCTTCCCTAGGGAATGAATGTTCAGACCATTTCCTATGGAAATGATTGTCCTGCACCAATCTCCTATAACAAACTATTATTTAAAAATTCTCACAACTATGAACTTTGAAAGAATGAATTCCCAGAGAGGCGGGCCATTCTTCTTGACCACTACTCAGAGTGACTTCCAAGAATAATTATTTTCCTAGACCATTCCCCCACACTGGCCACAAGAGGAATCATTGTCTATGGTACATTAGCAATCTCACAGACCATTTTCATTACGAAAATGATTGTCTGATCTGGACCATTTTATGAACTGGAAAATGAATGTCTGTTAGAAATCTTGGGCCAATTTCTGAACTGAAAGTCACTGCCCATCTTGGACCATTGTTCAAACTGGAAAATGATTGTCCATCAAGAATCTTGGACCACTTTCCAGACTGGAAAGTGACTGCCCAACCTGGACCATTTTCCAAACTGGAAAATGATTGCCCATATATCAATAACATATCAGGGCTCCCTCCCAACCTGGGGGTAATCACTTACCTTTCCAATAAGGAAGTCATATCCACGAGTCCAACTTGTCCTTTACGTATGAAAATGTTTCATCTTGGACAGAGGCTTTACAAAAATATATGTTATCTTCTCATCAATGGAGATATACTGGAGAAGCACTTCTCTCTTATGGACTTTATCACAAAGAAAATAGTACTTGATCTTAATGTACTTCGATCTGTCATGAAACACCTGGTTCTCTAAGAACTTCACACAGCTTTCATTATCACAATATATCACGATCAAATCCAAAACCTGATCAAGCAATCCATAAATGATCTTACGAAGCCACATTACTTCCATACAAGCATCACAAGCTGCAATATACTCTACTTCTATAGTACTGAGTGCAACATTCTTTTGTTTCCTGCTAGCCCATGATATCATGGAAAATGTCAAACTGAAACATATCAAAGAAGCAATATTTCTTTCATCTGCACTCCCTACCCAATCTGAGTCGATAAATCCATGCAACTATATATCATCACTCGAACGTCCCACGAAGATATTTCAAGGCATGCTTTGCAGTTATTCAAATTTCATGGCTAAGTTCCACCTGGAACTATTTTCACAGCAAAGAAAATATCCAACTGAGTATTGTACAAATACATTAAAAAGCCATTCAATTGTCGATTCAGGGGCGTTTCTATTGCAACAACGTCTCTCATATTGCTCAGATCTATCATCATGGGAGTTTTCCATATATTTGTAATCCATCATCCTAAACTTCTGAAGAATCATTTCAATACACTTCCTTTGTCATAGGAATTTTTCACCGTGCTTCTGCTATACATGAGAGGCTCTGCACTAGGTTGCTTAAATGCATACAAGGTCTTGTTCTATATTCATACATGGTTATCTTTCTAGTATACCTCAAAACTTTGAGGTTGTTCTATATTCTTATTCTTCAATTACTCTGTTGAGAAGAACAGTCTTTACATCCATCTGATGTAAACTCCAACCTATGGATACTACAAGAGATATAATGGCTCAGGGAGAGGTATAATATAACAAGTTGTCATCATAGTCTTCTCCCTCCTTCTGGGAGAACCCTCTAGCCCTGAATCTCACCTTATATCTATCAATTCTTCCATTTATAAGCCTTTTTTACAATTTCTCACATACATTGTTCTTCATCACAGTTTCCTTATTCAATGTTGGAGTCCATGGAATTTTCTATAGATTCCTTTCCCTTCCTTCCTGAAGGTTCCAACTTCTTTTTTTTTCCATAAATATAGATGGATAACCAATGATATTCAAGGATTCTTTTCGAAGAAGAATTCTTCTAGAGTCAAGTTGAACACGTGTTGATTATCATGGTTGCTACTTCAAATGAAGAACATGGACATATACTTCATAGTATTCACAGATTCTTCAATGGATCTTATTATTGGGGATTATCTCCCTCCTAATCTTGGCTTCATGCCTGAATGAGAAATATGCATTCTCTCCTTTTGGAATTCTGTAATTATCTCCCTCCATCTGAGAGAGTACATTTTTTCGTTTACATCCTTCTTGATTTCTGCAAAGTGTCCCAAGTTTATTCTAGTTTCCTCTTGATTACTGACTTCTTTCTGAGTCTAACTCCCTCTGAGTCTCTTCAATTTTGTTTCTATTTTCTCTTATTGTTTCCCATCTAGTAGTTTTTTCAAGCATTGTGTCATCCTTATAAATTTCTTCTATGACAACTTCCACAAATATTGTTCATCAAACATATTTAACAAGGTTACCTTCCTAGAACAAGAACAACAAGAGAAAACAAGAAATATCTCTTTAGAGGAAATGCTAGTTCATCTTGCAAACAAGTACAATAGGCATCTATATCAATGGTATTCATATGCAGTCAAGTATTCATTGCACCTAGCAATAATAGAACCTTTCAAAGACTGTTTTTTTTTTAATGTAGAAACTATCACCCTTGATATATACAAATTTGAAACTTAACAATTTAATAAAACTTGGAGCTTGAAGCCTCAATTTCTATGGAGGGTGCTCTTGTTCTTTTGAATGCACTATGAAGTCTTGTAGCAATGTCCAACTTGTCTTCCAATCTGAAACTAGATACCATCTTGACAAGAAGAGATTAGAAACTGAATCGGAAGATTCAATGATTAGAACAAGATAGAAACTCTAGAATTTCAACTTTGAACACAAAATCAATTCGACAAGAAGTCAACCTTTGACTTTGACTTTGACCATCCAACCTTTGAATTTGACCAGTCAAACTTTTACTTTAAATTTGACCAAAAATTCAACCTGTCGTTTTTGCTAGCTGAGGGTACCAAGAGGTGCTCTAGGATAGGGTGCACTAAGATGTCAATGAATTAGGTCAAATTCTTTACCAGAAGTTCTCGAACACAATGGTTAGGGTTTGTTGCAGCTACATAATCAAAAAGCCTGGTTGCAGTTGTAATTGGTGCCACAACGAGCTTTAAAAAATAACTTCCCAATCTATCTTCCAGTGGTTAGACTATCTAAAGATATTGTGGACCCATAACCTGTTAGAATAAAAGAGATGTGCTCATTTTTCCATAAACAATATCTCAATATTTTCACCCAACCATAGGCATGCAACCACCCTTGAGCACCATAAAATTGACAGATAGAACAATTATGGAAGCAGTACCAGACCCAATGGACAACCAAGAGATAACATATTTCTCTTTCTCCAAGAATAGTGCACCAAAAAAAATTGCATAAAATAGAAACCAAGACCAAAATCCTAGTTGCAGTAGCCACAATTGCACTCCTTCTCCAAACTTCTACACCACTTTTCTTGTCTGAGCTATGAGAGTGTGAATGACCAAATGATCTCAAGCGCCCTCTATTTATAGTGATCTTTGTCTCATGTCCAGGCCGACTTCTTCTTTTAGAGGCCAATACTTAAATATTAATTCTTTTAATGAGATGACATGTTTTCTAGGGTTTCTATACATCCGTTTAGGGTTTCTCTAGCTTCTAGAACATTCTAATCTAGTCAAAGGTTATACATGGAGGTTAATACCTCCTGTAACTACCATAATATCAATAGTGCACTCATCTAAGGAATGCATGCATGCTCCTAAGAATGTATGCTTCCTTCTCACGAATGCATGCATGTTCCTAAAAAATATGAGATGGTAGGTGTGTGGGGTGGTTTAGTTAGCACCGAGGATGTAGAATTAAGAACATGTGTGTGTTTCTAAGAATGCACACACATTCCTACATGCACATATTCCTTTGCACCCCATTGCCACTTTTTCGACCATCAACTTCATGTGAGCACCCATAATGTAAGTGATTTCGGTGAAAGAATAGATAAAGTCATAGAATAATTATTTTGACTAACATTGATGAAATAATAAATACAATAGTTCAGGAAATAATGAATGCAAATCTCTATAAATGTTTTTTTTGTCAAAGCATGTGGTTTTTTATATTCATGAAAAAAAAAATAGGTAATGAACTTGTGTTTCTTATCACTTTATTATAGAACTTTATGATGTTCCTTCTAAAGTACAAATTACACTTACACATATTTTCTCTAAATTATAAATTTCTCTTACACATATATTAACTTTCTTTTCTAAAATATAATATTTTATAATAAATAAGAAACATCATAAAATTGAAATAACCTATGATGAACATTTCAATGTGACATAACCATTAAGAAACATAGCAATTCCACATAAGTCGATTAACATGAACATCACAATGCATAATAATTTTTAGGAACATCACAATGAAACATAACCCTTGATGAACATCACATTGTGACATAACCATTGTTGAATCTACAATTTGACATTAGTAACAAAATATGAACATCACAATGAAATAAAACCATAGTCAACCAAAGTCAACCATGGTCAATCATAGTAATATGGGAACCCATGGTAAACCATATTCAATCATGGTCAATCATGGTTAACCCAACTCACCCATGGTTATGTTGATGTAAGTATTGTGGCATAACCCAACCAATATGAATGTCACAATGCAACATAACCAATCGAGAACATAAAATTTCCTTATAAGAAGATGAAGATCAATATAAAAATGCATCATGACCATTCAGAAACATCTCTCAGAAACATAATGCTTAAGTAATGTTGCAAGGTAACATAACACTTTATGAATGCCACAATGTGACAGAACCACAAAAACAAATAGAAAATAGACATAACAATGAAGGTGAAGATTACAATGTGACAAAATAATTAGGGAACATTATAATCCAACATAACCCTTCATGAACATTGCAATGAATATCACAATGTGTCATTCTCATTCATGAACATCTCATTGAAACATAACCCTTAAGGAATGTTGCAAGGTGACATAATCGTTTATGAATATCGCAATGTGACATAACCATGTTGAAACACAATAATTCGACATAACACAACAAAGATAAATGTTGCAATGCCACATATTCATTAGGTAGAACACATTTCAACATAATCCTTCTTGAATGTCACAATGTGACACAACCTTTGACAAATTCCACAATGTGACAAAACAAAACCATAATCCGTTGAAGAAAGTCGCATTCCAACATAACCCTAGATGAACATTAAATTCTAACATAACCATTGACATCACAATGTGAAGGAAGTCAACCATAATCCCTTGGCGAACATTGCAATCCAACATAAGCCTCGACAAACATTGCAATCTAACATAACACTTAATTTTGTAATCCAACATAACCCTTAATGAGCATCACAATGTGACTCAATTCAACATAAACCTTCATGAATGTAGAAATGTCACAAATGTTGCAATGTGTTGAATGTTGGAATGGGATGAATGTCCCAATGTGATGCAATCCAAAAAAAATGTTAAGAAACATCACATGGTGATGAAAATCAACCATAGTCAACCATGTCGATAGTGAACCATCACCAACTAAAGATTACCATGGTTAACATAAGTGAACCATGATAACCATCACTATATGAAATAACCATTAAGGAATGTCACAATCTAATCTAACCCTCGAGGAACATCACATTGTGACAAAACCATTAAGAAACATAACAATTTCACAAAGTCAACCAAGATAAATTTTGCAATGCTACATAAATATCGAGTAACATCACAATCCAACATATCCTTTCATGAACATTGTAATGTGACATAACCCCTAAAAACATCACAATTCAACTCAAGTCCACCAAGATGAATGTCGTAATGCAACATTTGACCATTAAAAAAACACCACAAATGTGACAAAACCCTTAATGAATACTGTAATGCTACAAAACTGTTGAGGAACATAGCAATTCCATATAAACATACCAAGATGAATAATCACCATTTAGGAGCATCAAATTGTAACATAACCCTTCAGTAATGTCACAAGGTGACATAACCCTTGAAGAATGTTGCAATGTGATGTAAGCAATGAAGAATGAAGCAATTTGACATTGCACAATGAAGAATGAAGCAATTTGATATTGCACAATGAAGATGAACATCGTAATGTGAAATAATCATTATAGAACATCACAATCTAACATAACCCTCGAGGAACATCGCAATGTGACATAACCCTTAGTGGATGTCACATTTTGACACAACCACCGAGGAATGTAGCATTTAGACATAAGTCAATCATGATGAACATTTTAATGCAACATTACCATAGTAAACCATGTTTAAACATAATCAACATGGTCAACCATGTCATCCATAGTCAACCACAGTCAACATGGTCAACCATAGCCAAACATGGCCAACCAAATTCAATCATGGTCAATAATAGTTTAACATAGTCAACCATGGTCAACAATAGACAACCTTGCTCACCCATGGTTAACCATAGTCAAACATAGTCTACCATATCAAACATGGTCCACCATAGTTAGTCAAAATTAATCATAATCATGGTCAACCATGTCAACCATAGTCATTCTCAACCATGCAACCATAGTCATCCATGTCAATAATAGTCATGCTCAATCATGTCAACCGTAGTCATCCATGTCAATCATAGTTAAGCATGTTAATCATAGTGAATCATAGTCATGGTCAATCTTAGTCAACCATAATAAACCATTTTCCACCATAGTCAACCATGTTAACAATAGTCAGTGATGTTCAACCATAGACAACTATGGTCAACCATAGTCAACTATCGTGAACCAACGTCAACCATAGTCATCGATGGTTGACATGGTTGACAATAATTGACCATGTTTGATACTGGTTGACTATGGTTGAAAAATCAACCATGGTCAACAATAGTCAAGTATAGTTAACCATGGTTATGGTTGAATCTAGTTGACTATAGCGGACCATGTTAACCATAGTCAACAAAATCTAACCATGGTCAATCATTGTCAAGCAGTTGACTATGGTCAATTAAACCACAAGCAACTATGGTCAACCATAGTAAAACATGGTCAATCATGTCATCCATAGTCTACCACATTCAACATGGTTACCCATAGTCAACCATAGTTAACCATACTAAAATATCATAAATATTTCATTATTAATTATATTGATATTTTACTTCACAAATCTACCAATCCTCTCCACACACATCCACCATCAACTAGCACAAGCACATAAGTAAAAGTTGTTGATATACCTCCATCAACACCATTTTTCACCTCTCAAAGCTCATAACACTAATGGATGTATATCAATCACTTTCACTTTCACCTTGTGCTAGTCTCCAAATTGAATTAAAATGACCAACCTAACTAAATCTGGACACCTCAACATGTTGCTTTTTCCCTCAACTACTTATGTGATTGTGGCAGATAAGCATATACCTATTGACAATTTAATCATCTTTTAATCACAGGGATGGTTTATAGGGACACAATCTAATATCTCTGGAATATTCTTTGTTGTCACAAGAAATTAAGCGTTAATATTTTATGGATTATCTTTATCCCAGATCAAAACATGACCGTTAACCATTAGTGAAGTGGATTATTTACTTTACTGTTACCTGAATTTAATCATCTTTTAATCACAGCGATGGTTTATATGGACACAATGTAATATGTCTGTAATATTCTTTGTTGTCACAAGAAATTAAGGCTTAATATATTATGGATTATCTTTCTCCCATGTCAAAACATGGCCGTTAATGATTAGTGAAGTTGATTATTTACTGCGACTTGATACTGGTTTTCACTGCATCAATTATTTATTGGGCCGGGAGATTTTCCTGCGCGTGGGGTTTTAACTGCGTGCGCCGGGTTCTTTTATATTTTTTCCTGTGCTTGGGCGGGTTCTTTTATTTTTTTCCTATGCCTGGGATTTTAACGCTATGCTCCTGGGATTTTAACGCCATGCTCGGGGTTCTTTTAGTTTTTTCCTGCACCTGGGTTTTAACTAGTTTTAACTACGTGCGCGGAGTTTTAACGCCTATACCTATCGGTACTCACCAATCGAGTTTGCGGCTGTGCTAGTCTCTAAATTTAATTAGATTGATCAGCATGACTAATCTCAAGAAGTCACTTCAACATGTCGCTAATCAACCTCGGTCCTAATCTTCTCTGCAACGGATTGCCGATCCTGCTTGGCATCCCGGTCGGTTCCTTTATTTTAGGTTTTTAGCGGCATGGTTAAGTGTTATAAGCGATGTTGTTACTATAAGTATATGCGGGACTCGTCCCACCTACAAACCTAATACCCCATTTGCAAAAGCACTGCCTCTCCGCCCTACCCAAAATGACTTTGGTATTTTCAATGCGTAGATGGCTATTTCAGATCATAGCGCTCAAGCTCTCGCTGAGAACAACGCAGGGACGGGCATCAACGAACTCCTACTGCGAAACAACAACACTGAAAGTGAAGAAGGGCGGGTAGATCATGAAGCCTTGACACGGAAACGCAGAGGCCGACCCACCGGATCTAAAAATAAACCGAAGCGACCGGCTGTCATAAATCGTGATAGCGCAAACTCTCTGCGAGTGCACAGAATTGAGATCTCCAGTGGGTGCGATGTGATCGAGAGCGTGGCGAATTACGACCGACCGGATGGGGTCTACATTCTAAGCGCCACAGGGACTGTCACCAACGTCACGCTTTGGGTTCCCCAGGAAACGTTCTTCGAGGGCTGTTTCGTGATCTTGTCCTCTCCGGCACCCTCCTGGACCCGCCCACGGCTCCCACCGACCTCAATATCATTGTCGTGGCCGGAGAAGGGAAAGTCGTGGGCGGGAAAGTCCTTACGGCACTGATTGCCTGCAGCCCTGTCATCATCATGGCTGTTTTTTCACTCAACGTGTCCTACGGCGGCCTCTCGCTGTATGATGGTGACCAGCAGCCTTCGCCACGGATCAGCCTCAATATGCCGCTAATCAACCTCCGTCCTACTCTTCTCTGCAACGTATTTTCGGCTCCTTCATGTTTGGGGTTTATCTTCGGCAAAGTGAATCAATGTTTTCAGCGTTTCTTCATGTCTATCTTTATTTACTGCTCAAATGAATCTACAATAATATTAGCAACAACCACTTTTATGTAAAAAGTGGTTGATATAAGTTGATAGGCGCCATTTTTTCACTTTTTTTTAATTAATGGCGTCGATCGATGTATATCAACCACTTTTTTTTAATTATTGCCCGCATGCATCGCCACAACCATGAACTTGTTTTGATACAATTTAAATGTAATATTTAAATATTATTTAGTAATTACTTAATTATTATTTAAAATAAAATAATTAAAAATTTAGTTAATATTCATATAAAATTAAATAATTTAATAATAATACTTAAATAATAATAAATAATAATTTAATTATTAAATAATAATAAATTATTGTTTCTTTATAAAAATATTAAACAATAAATAAATTATTAAAAATTGATTATTTAATTATAGAAAATTAATTAATTGAAAATTATATAATAATACTTATTAATTAATAATAATTAAATTATTAATTCTCAATTGATTATAGATAATAAAATTAATATTAAATAAAAATTATTTATAAATTAGAAAATAATATAGAGAAATAAAAAAATTAATAAAAACTAAATGTATTATTAAAATAATACAATAATAATGGAAAAAATACATTTATATATTATAAATTAATTTATAAAAAATAAAATAGTAAATAACAAAGTATTTAATAAAATTAATAAAAACAAAAATAATAAAGTATTACATATAATAATAAGAAAGTAATAAAAAAATAAGAACATTGTTAAAATAATACATTATATATAAATAAACTAAGACAACATTAATAATGTATAAATATATTAATGTATTAATTAATTAATATATTAGTTAATATATTAAAAATATTAAATAATAACTAAATTATTAAAAATGATTATTTAATTATCAAAAAATAATTAATTAGAAATTATTTAATAGTAATATTTATTAATTAATAATAATAAAATTATTAATTTTCAATTGATTATAATTAATAAAAGCAATATTAAACAAGAATTATTTATAAATTAGAAAAATATATATAAAAATTTAAAAAAATAACAAAATAAATACATTATTAAAATAATACATTAATAACTAAAAAATATATTTGTATATTATAAATTAATTTAGAAAAAAAAATAGTAAATAACAAATTATTTAATAAAGTTAATAAAAATAAAAATAATAAAGTATTATATTTAATAATAAAAAAGTAATAAAAAAAATAAAGGCATTGTTAAATTAATGTATTAAATTATTAAAGTAATAATTATTACATTAATTTAATTATTATTACATTAATGTATTAATTAATTAATACTTTAATGAAATGCATAAATAAAGTATCAATATATTAATGTATAACCTAATATATTAATGTAACATGTAAATAATAAATATATTAAGAGTTGAATTTATTAATAAAAGTATAAATTAATAGACTTAGTCAATTATTAATTGTTTAATAAAACATATATACATTAATAAAGTATTAGAATTTCAAAAATTACAATAATACATAACATTAACAAAGTATTTACATTGATAAAATATTAATAATACATGAATAAAATAAAAATACATTATAAGAAAAACACACTCATATATTTATAATAGATTGATGTATTATTTAAACTATACATTAATGATATATAAATGAATGTATAAAATACTAAATACATTAATGTGTTAAGTATTAAATGTATAAAACAATACTTACTACAATAATGCATTAAATGTATTAATGCATTAATGTATTTAATACATTAATGCATTAAATGTATTAATGCATTAATGTATTTAATACATTAATGCATTAAATGTATTAATGCATGAAATGCATTAATGCATTTAATGCATTAATGTGTTAATGTATTTAATACAATAATACATTAATGTATTAATGCATTAAATACATTAATGCATTAATGTATTAATACATTAAGGCATTAACACTATAATGTATTTAATGCATTAATACATTAATGTATTAAATACATTAATGTATTTAATGTATTAATGCATTAATACATTATTAATGTATTTAATACATTAATGTATTAAATACATTAATGTATTTAATGTATTAGTGCATTAAATACATTAATGTGTTAATGTATTTAATACATTAACGTATTAAATATGTTAATGTATTAATATATTTAATACATTAATGTATTAAATACATTATTAATGTATTTAATACATTAATGAATTAA
>JASDQU010296329.1:0-10255 GCA_032191745.1 Picea mariana | reverse complement strand
CTTTTTCTAGTCTCAACTCCTGCGTCTTTGTTTCTAATTATCTGATCTGAAGGATGATTCTTCTGTACTCGTCTGCTAGGTGTTTTTGGAGTTACTTGATGAACTTGCTCTTCTGTTTCTGTTGAATCCTCTTCATCTTCCCATTCTTTTTGATCTTTTGTTTCTTCTTCGTAAAGTTGTTCCATTGATTTATTTTCTTCTTCCTTTAATTCTTGTCTACCTATTTCATCAATTGTTACGTTGATGTTTTCCACCACTTTGTTCAATCCCAGGTTGTAACACTTGTATGTTTTTCTTGTACTTGAGTAACCAACAAGTACTCCTTTGTCCACACGAGAATCAAACTTTCCCATTCTGCCATCTTCTCTTTTGATGTAGAATTTGCTTCCAAAAACTCAAAAGTGCTTCACATTTGTTGGTCTTCCTTTCCATAGCTCATAGGGAGTTTTGTCAGTGTTGTTTCTGAGAATTACTCTGTTTTGAATGTGAACAGTTGTATGCACTGCCTATGTCCAAAAACTATATGTCAATTTGGAATCCATTAGCATTGTTCGAGCCATTTCTTGTACTGTCGTGTTCTTTCTTTCAACAACTCCATTCTGTTGAGGTGTCCTAGCAACAGAGAATTGTTTTTTTATTCCATGACTGCTATAATAATTAATAAATTCCTTTGAAGTGAACTCTCCTCCATTATCATATCTCAAGCATTTTATTTTTGAATCCATTTCATTTTCAACCATTTCCTTGTAGATCTTGAAGTTTTCAAAAGCTTCTGACTTATTCTTGAGAAAGAAAACTGCGGTCATTTTTGTATAATCATCAACTAATAACATAAAGTATTTTTCACCTTTTAAGCCCTTTGTTGTAGTTGGTCCAACTAGATCAGTATGCACAATTTCCAATGGTCTTGTCGTTGAATGTTCCTTTGATTTGAACCTGGTCTTTGTTTGCTTTCCTTCTTGACAATGCTTGCATAAAGTGTTGGTTGGTTTCGTGATCTGGGGCATTTCTCCGACTGCTTCTATTTTGCTGACTTTGACAAGGTTATCAAAATGTACGTGACCCATTCTTTTGTGCCATATCCAACTTTCATCTTCCTTTCCTAGACAACACTTTTCATTTCTAATTTCACTTAACACATATGTTGCTTGAAGTTCTCATAGCCGTAGCAATCAATTTTCGTGAACCTTCTTTTCTTATCTCACACTTTTGTGAATCGAAAGTAACTTTATGACCTTGGTCACACATTTGAATCCCACGTAGAAGATTATATTTCATATCTTCTACTAGTAGAACATTTTCTGCTTTTGTATTCTTGTTCCCAATTCTGACTGTGCCTTTTCCAATGATTTTGGCTGAATCATCATTTTCGAACGAGATTGATCCATCTCTTTCCTTTCGTAATGTAAGAAACATGTTTCTATAACCTATCATGTGTTTTGAACACCCACTGTCAACATACCAACCACGTTTCTTTTGCTTAGCCTGTAGAGCGAGTGTGCATTCTTCATTTCTATACTGATCGCGCTTTCTTATCCATGTCTTTTTCTAAGGTTCCTGTCTGTGACTGTTGTTATTCTATTGTAGTTATCTAGGAGGGTTTGTCATTCTACAATATTTGGCCAAGTGTCCAAAATTGTTACATCTGTAACATTCCACTTCAGTGCTCAAAGATTCAAACCTATTGTAACTTCTTCTCTATGTTTCACTAGGCCTTCTTGGATAACCCTTTGTGTATGACTTTCAATGTTTTTTTTGTTCCTGTTGTTAGCTCTGCAATTCACAGCTTTATGTCCAAAATTATTACATGCATAACATAAACCAAAAACGATAGTTTGATACCTGAGAGTTGAATATCTTCTGAAATTAGGTACGCTTATGAATTCTTCTTCTTCCTGAGGCCTATTTGTCGGTTGTTGATTCTGAAATCTAAATCTTTTCGATGGAGGAGTGTCCCTGTAATCTTCCTTGTAGATCTTCCTATCCCCCTTGATTGTTTCTACAAAGATTTTTGGATACGTTTCTTGCTCTGTTGTTTTGGAGCTTGATCATTTTTCTGTCTGATTGTTTCCAAGTCTGGACTTGCCATGATGAGATTTTTTACTGTTGATAATGTCATCCAAAACTTTTGTGTTGTTCTGCATATTTTTCTTTTGAAGATCCTTTCTTAATGTGACAATCTCTGCTTCCTAATTTCCAATGATTTTGTCTTTTTCTTCTAGTTGTTCTTTGAGTGCTTCTTCAATTATTTTATCTTTTTCCATTTGAACCTTCAAATTTGTGATCATTTGTTCTAGTTCTTGAGTGTCTTCTGTCTTGTCTAATTTTGCTTGTAGCTTCTTTTTTTTCTTCTTTTCCTTTATGATAATTTCTATGGCACACATGAATTCCTCTCGGTAGTCAACTTCTTCCTCTTCAATTTCTTCTTTGAATTATTCATATTCTTCTTCGGCTTCTTCATATTCTTCTTCAAAGTCTTATTTATTAGAGTCTTCTACCGCAATGAATAGAACTCTTTCTGTCTCACTGTCACTGACTTCATCTTCATCTGATGATGAGATGTCTTATTTGGTGCATAAGCTTTTCTTGAAAACTTTCTTTGTGGTTCTTTGGTCTTTATATGTTTGTTTGCCTTTTGAGTAACCTTCATCATTTCTCTTTTTCTTATAAGGAGATTTGTTAGCAAAATGACCAATACCATCACAATTAAAATAAATTAAAGGAAGCTTACCTCTATACCTACCATCGGTTCCCTTGTTCAGTCTTTTGACAAAGTTGGCCACTTCTTCATCATCTTTCGAGATGTCACTGCCGCTGTTGTGTTCTTCTTTTTGCCTTCCCTTTTTCTTTGACTTTTTGGATTCTTTGAAGGCTGCTTCTTTTATATCTGGATTTTCCTGTTCAATTATCATTTCATATGCTGTGAAGATTCCATGTAATTCGTCCATGCTTATTGAGTTTAGATTTGATATTTCTTCTAGTGCTGATATCTTAGGGTCAAATCTCACAGGAAGAGATCTTAGTACTTTTTGAACAATTACAGATTCTTTGATTTCTTCTCACAATCCTATGATTGCATTTACCGTTTCATCAACTTGTAAAAAATAATCTGCAATATTCTCATCTTCCCTTATCTTAAGTTGTTCGAACTGACCTCTGTAAGTTTCAAGCTTTGCTTCTTTGACTTTTGAATCTCCTTCATAAATATTTTGAAGTTTGTCCCAAATCTATTTAGCAGATTTACAATGTGAAACTTTGGTGAATATGGTTTCACTAAGACCATTTAGAAGTGCATTTTTGGCTTTAGAATTATTCTAACCGAGTTTCACTGCTTTGTCATTTGTTGGCGGAACTACTGGTGTTGTGCATCCATCTACAATTGATTGTTAAATTTCAAATCCCTGTGCCTGTATTTATGTTTTCATCCTTATGCTCCAGAATGCATACTTCTGTCCATTGAACTGTGGTATTCCATTTTTATACAAGTTGTTGCTCTCCATGATCTATGTTTTAGTGGTTAAACTAATTTTCCGAAGGAACCATCTCTGATTCCAATTGTTGGATTATTGAGAGAGGGGTTAAATCAGTAATAGAGAAATTTAATCCTTTTTAACCATATAATCCAATTGTTATATCAATGTAGCATTATCATCCTATAACTGCAGAATAAATAAGCAATGAACAAATGAACAATCATACCCATACACTATATACTAGTTTTTTACGTGGAAACCCAAAGCGGGAGAAAACCCCAGAATGTTTTTTCTTATATGTATTGAAGAATTACATTCATTGGAAGCACCAACTTCCTCTGTTTTCCAGCTGCAACTGGAAGGAGGCTCCAACCCCTTTGTTTCTCAGGCTACAATCTGAGGGAAGCTCCAACTCCCCTATTATCTAGCTACAACCCCCTATGTTTTCTGGCTACAACCGGAAGGTCGCTACAACCACATGTCATTGCCCCATCCAACCGCCCTGAAGTAGAAGTAGAATGATGAAACCACTATCACACTATCATTGTGAGATATATCATTATAAACCTATACCAATAAACCTAAACTATGCATCAACCATGCATCAACTTGTACCTCAATCTATAATCAACCCGTACCATAAACAAGTGCATCAACCATGCACCAACATGTACCAAACAATATGTAATCAACTTGTACCATAAACAAGTGCACCCAACCATGTACCAAGTATGTACAAATTATGTTTCAACTAGTCATCAACTATCACTCATCAATATGTACCAACATCATCAACTATGCACCTCATGTATGTGCCAACTCATCAACTACTTGTCTCAACCATGTACCCAACATGTACTTTAACCAAAATCCCTCATTAATTTCATAATTCAAATATGATTTGTAACTTTGTAATAGAACTAGTGTATATTATCACATACCTACAAACCTTCCTTGAATTTTACAACAAGAGACTAACATTTTCATCAAACTTTTCTTTAATCTCACATGACTAGTTTGGGATTAGTCAACAATCCTAACTTGAAATAATCATAACTATGTACCTATAATGAATAAAGATCTGAAAATAGTACACAATGTTCTTCAGTTTGTTTTATGCAATTCATCTAGGTGTCACTACTTGGAACCTCTCAGAAAATGAGTTATAGCAAAAATGACATACCTTGCTGAATTATGGTTTAATCTAGAGAGCAAGCCTATAGAGCATGCCCCACACATAATATTTGTTGAATGGATCTGAAAATGTTACACATAATACTACATATTGTACTCTAACCAAGACAGTTGGTCTTACTGAATTTGGATCTGTTATGAATAAGTTATGACATTTTTACCCGAAACACTCATTTTAGACTAGTTTCAAGACTAGCCATAAACTTGATTTTCCACGGCGTGTAACTTCAAAAATACAACGACCCATAAGTTGAAACGTTTACTATAGATGCTTGGATATGTTTCTTCAATGGCCTATCGATTTCATGGTCTGAATAATTCTAGAAAAAACGGTATTGCGAAAATGGTGAGATGGCCTCTAAATAACATACCCTAGAAAACATCATCAAAATAATTTATCCTCCCTTGAATTCCGGCCTTCTTTTCTTCACCTTCCCTCTGAAATTTGACTTAGATATATTTTGGTTACCTGAGTCACCTATATATATTCAATATGCTCAAGTGTGATATAAAATGAGAGAGCCTTGCCTCTTATTTATACTCTCCAAGTAGCTTTCTTAGAAGCATTTTTTAGGTCACCTTGCCCACTTTCCTTATTTTAGGGTTAACCCACTTCTAATTTCTCCAATAAATCTATTATTTAAATAATTTATTTTGTATTCACTTTGAATTATAGCACAATCATTAATTCACTTTATTATTTACCTTCTAAAATCTCTTAAACCACTTTGACTACTTTGACCTTTTGGGGCTTATAGATGACATATGAGGGTCCTCCTACTTCGTAAGGCCACAACTCTCAAACCGCAAGGAGTTATGTGACATTACACATACCACCAGAAATGGAATGATATGTACTATCCATATAGAATAGTCTTACCTAAAAATATACCAAAACACATACCATTATTCATCAAACAAACTTGGGTCCATTATCCAAACCTGGGTTCTCCAACTTCTCATGGCCATAACTCTCTAACTGTGAGGAGTCATGTGACGTTCCACATACCACCGGAAATGGAATGACATGTTCTATCCATATAGAATAGTATTACCTTAAAATATATTAAAACTCATACCATTATACATGAAACAACCTTAGGTCCATTACCCAAACCTTTGTGCTATCGGAATTCGCTACCAGGCTTTCTTCAAGGGTTGACATCAATGAAAACCAACCTTAATCAACATTTAATTTAGACGTTGAAATATTGGAAGTCTCTTTCTTAGTCATGGGAATTCATTCTAATAGATCAGTCAAGGAAGTAATAAAATATAAGTGGAATGACGAAGAAAAAATAAAGATGAGTTCACAATTTGTTTACTCATGTGCATAATATTTCCAAGATTAAAATATCATTTTAAACTTGAGAAAAAATATTTGAATACAAATCTGAAGATATAGGTAATGGAACAAGTATTTACTGATATTAAAGTTAAATCTAGGAAAAGTTCAATTTGTTGCGAAGACTTTTATTGCATTCAAATAAGCAAGCAAAGATGAATGACAACGAACAAATGATCTGACCATTATAATGCCTATTGCTTGAGTGAAAGATGTTGCAGGCTTAAAGCTCTTTCTCCCTATCATTTCCAGGACTCACTTCCTCTATCATTCGACCTCTCTTCCTCCTCTTTTTAAGATCCAATCATAAAAAATTTAATGCATCACATCGAGCAAGATGTTGCAAAATTTCTGGAATGAAATCTTATCAAAAACTAATAAAAAACATCTCGAATAAGTTGCAAACAAATTTGAACTATTGGAATTAGATGCATTTAAATCCAGGATTGATCTTTGACTTGCTAATTTGATCCCTTTTAAATATGGGAATAATAACTTTGATTTTCATTTGTGCCTAAAAATATAGACTTGGTTTTGACCTTTGATCTTCTTTGATTTCAAAGGTAATAAATCCAACTTAGCAATGTCATTCTGAGGTTTTTCCTTAGGCAAATAAATCTTCAAAATATTTTCGAAAGGCATCCCCTGTAACAAAAACAATATTTTTTCCATAACTCTATCTGAATGATAAAATACTTGGTTGGAAAGATCAAGTCTGTATATATGACAGGGTATGCTTTTCTTTACCACTTATGTTATAAGTTTTCTTCTAACATCCTATAGATTCCACCTCTTGATTTATTCTTTCCAGCTTGAATTTGGAACAAATGCATAATTCATACCTTTTCAAATTCAAAATTGACACTTAATGGTTGCCTATCCATAAAGTGCTCAAATGTTCTCTTTAATATATTGGCCTATGATTATAATGTTAGACAACCTGATGCCCCCAGAAAACAAAGGTGCCTCTTTTGAACTTGTCATCATCTACTGCTCGGTTCTTGAGCATTCTCCCTTGGCCTTCAATACATTTTCTGCAACTGTGAAAAATGTCCTTGTTATCACTTTCCTGAGAAATTGATCGTTGGTTGTTTTAAGAGAGTTATGTCTATTCTAAACTTATTTATGAGCAATAGGGATTTGAGTTTAGCATGCTTAATTTTGTGATTGTAAATCATGAGAACCCTTGGCACTATGTAATCAACTTACACAATCTTGGCGATGGTGATTAGTCTTTCTTATAAGCATTCTATGCCTCTAATCACTCCCTTTGTCATTTGGCACTTTTATTTTGAATGTTGAGCACTAATCAACCAAGAGGACATGAATTTAACAGACCCTCACCACCCATACATTTATTTTCTTATATACCTATTGGAAATTTGATTTTGAATGAAGGATGGCATGCATGTTGTCAATATCTTGTCTCTCAAGCATGACATCTACCGGGTGCATTTGGACACTCGCCATGCCACTTTGGATTCTCGACTTGACACTTGGTGTTTGCATCGATGCTCTTCTTTTTTGTGTAGTGGGTATTATCCCATATGCAAAGGAAAAGAAATCATGTTTTGTTGTTTATATGCATGGGCATTTCCATACATGGTCAATGCGTAGTGCATGGTTTCTGGCCCCTTGTGGGATCCCTCCTTAATGCTTGGTCTATGTTGTCGAGGCTTGTTGTGAGCATCGCCTTGTGGCTTGAGCTGGGTATTTGATGTGTTGACTCTGGTGTTTAGTTGCCTCGTTTTTGATGACTTCAGAAGTAGGGCTTGATGACCAAACCCCAAAATCTTTTCTCTCCTTGTGACTTGGCATATGATGAATCATTTTCTGTCGGACTAGGTTCCTTTCAAATTTTCTCGTGCGAAGAAAATCATTGTGCTGCAAAAATGCCCTGCTTCTGGTAGTACGTGTCTTTGTTACATGTACTTCCAGAACTTGGCACAAGAGACCAAATTTTACCCTTGCAAATTTGGGTATTAACATTGTCTCCAACTAGGGATGGTGTCCTCCCAGTGAGGCACCAAGAACACACAAACCAATGCCATTACAATTAATCCCTTCAAATCTGTAACCTTGCTTTGCAACTAAAATCTAGCACACTGAAAAACCAATCTGAAAACTAAAAAGCACTTTACCAGTGTCTCCATTGGGATATGTAGTCCTTATTTTGTACTATAACACACCAAACCAAACTGAAAGCATAGTCTAAATTCTCAACTGCGAGCTTATTTAGCACACCTCCTACTCCTAACCTGATCCGGATTTATGTAGGAACACAATGAAATACATAAATACACATAAACGCAGAGATGCAGTGGAAATAAGACTTCATTTCATTAGTAACAAATGATTGGAAAATGCTTACAGATAGAATGGAAAATAAGCTAGCTAGGGCGCTGGTAGCTTATCTCTGAGAAGAGATGTGGCGGCTATTGGCCTTTGAACTGCCTGTTGCAATGAGGCTCGAAGGCCTATATATTACTGAGAAACAATGGAAAACCCTAAACATCCAAAAACCTAACCCTAGGAGATGAAACGCCAGAATATGGGCCCCATTGGGGTAAATTGGTACATCAATTTCCCGGGGTCGTAACTTTGGCATATTATCTCCGTTTGATGCACATGATACATCGTTAGAAAGATCTATCCGAGGACTACACTGCTGATATCGAATATCAAGTCCAGAATAGATGTATATTCACTAGAATTCATGCCCAAAAAACGTCGTTTAGGGCCTCAAAACAGCTCCGGAAGTTCTTGACCCGAAGAACTGCTAAAAATAGTAAATTGTGATACAATTAAGGTTACTGAAAACTGAAAGAAACAATGGTGTGGGTCCAAGTGGAATAGGTGGGTGGCCACCAATATCCACCTGGATCAATCCTCCCCCCTTAGGAAGCAATGGTCTGCATTACGTTGAGTTCCTCGATGAGATGAGGAAACTTCTGCTGAACTTGGTCCCTGGTGAGCCACTTGCTCTGGTGAAGGAGTTGGCCTGCTTTGACAACTCGATATAGCTGGATCCTCTGTTGGTGGGTGTTCTTGATCTGTGTGTCCATAATTCGATCAGTTGTGGCTTGTTCCATGCAATCTGGGTTTAACTCTGTTGGTGTGAGTTGTTCTGCCATGTCGGATGTGTCTAGTAGAGGTGGAAAGTAGGGCCAGAGGCGGTCCACATTGAACACTGGGTGCAAACCAAGGAATGGTGGAATACCGAGCTCAAAGGAATTGTCCCATATAGCCTTGGTGATGGTGTATGGCCCATATCAGAGCGGGTGAATCTTGCGATAGGGTCCAGCGAGGCGCTCCTTTTGCAAATGTAGCCACACTTTGTCACCCACCTGGAAGTTGTGTGGCACCCGATGTTGATCATGTCGTTGCTTGTACTTAGCATTGGCTCTATACAAGATGTCATGAACATGTTGGCGGATGTGCTGAATGCGCTCAATGAAGTTGTTTGCCTTGTCAGCCTCAGACTAGACATGGGCTGAATCTGCCTGAGTAGCTGCAAATGGCATGGCTACGTCAATGGGACATAGTGGCTGGAATCCCAAGCCCACATGAAAGGGGTTGTGGCTGGTTGAGCTATGGAGAGCCCGGTTGTAGCTATGTTGTACATAGGGGAGGCTCTCATCCCATGTGCGTGGATGCTTTGAGCTGTACATGCGCAGAATGTGTACAATCATCCGGTTGATGACCTCTGTCTGGCCATCAGTTTGAGGATGGAAAGCTATGGACTTGGTAAGCTTGGTGTCCAACATAGACCAGAGGGTGGACCAAAATGTGCTGAGGAACCTGCTGTCCCGATCTGAGATAATAGATAGTGGGATCCCAAAGTGTACCCACACTCTTTCAAAGAAGATTTTAGCAGTGGCTTCTGCTGTGATATTCTTCTTGTAGGCCATCATAATGGACAGCTTCGAGAATCGGTCGACGACCACAAAAACACAGTCATTTCCATGCTTAGTAGAAGGAAGGCTTGACATGTAATTCATAGAGATGGATTCCTAAGGTTGACTTGGGGTAGGAAGCGGAGTATAGAGGCCTTGCTTCTTGATGGTCGGTTTGGCAATGGCGCAAGCAGTGCAGGACTTGATGTACTTCCCGACAACCTGTCGAAGGTTTGACCAATATAAATACTTTTGCAGTACTGCTGTGGTTTTCTCGACATCAAAATGCCCAGCGACCTGACTATAGTGCGCCTCCCAAATCATCTTGGCATGCTCACTTAAAGGAA
>JASDQU010296327.1:0-14084 GCA_032191745.1 Picea mariana | reverse complement strand
TGACCTTTGAAGGCCCAACCCTATCATCTCCAACTCAACGTTTGACCTAAAAGTGCCAAAACGTCCCTCCTAAAGGGGTGACGTCACTCTTAGGGTTTTCATTTGTGCAAAAAGTAGAATTTAAAGATGAATTGTTTAATATTATTTGTGTAAAGGGGGAATATTAGGATTGTTCACCCCTAATATTTTGGTTTTCCCTAAAATTATGTGTACAAACTATGTTAGTGACATTTTATATAAATACAAATCATAAGATCTCATTTTGATTGATAACTCTCCCATTGTGAGAAGTATTGGACTGAAATTTTGACTATCTTTGGCTAGTTTCTCTCTTGTTCTATTGTGTATGGCTATATTCTTGGTTATTGGTTGATGGAAGTGAAGTGTTAGCTTTGAAAGGCTCTTATTTTCTATTGTGGTGGTTTATCTTAGCATTTTCCTTGAATTGATAAGGATTTTTTGCATTATATTATCATTTGTGTTTGAGACAAGGTTACTTTGCTAGAGCTAGGTGGGAGGTATAAGGGAATACACCCCCAACTTAGCCTCCATCATTTTATGCTTAAATTTTATTGGTTTAACAAGGGTTTTCTAAGATAAGTATAAGTGCATACGCCCTCTTAGGCTAAACCGTAGCTAGTGATACTTGCCTTGGGGAGTAAGAGGATTTACACCCCCAATGAGTTAGTACCTCTAGCTCATTCTTTTCTTGACTCCATTCACCCAATAATTAAAGGCACTAGTCATTACTTGTTGCATTGCAGAAATAAATTGTTGCCTTGGTAAACATGAAATTTTCAAGTTTTGAAGTTGTCTCTTTGGGAAGTTGTTCCTTGAGCCTTTGGCTCTCTTGCCTCATTGAGGCATCCCCTTTCAACCATTAATTATTTTTTTTGTTACAAAACTAAACTACATCCATAAGGATACAAAAAATATAACCCTTTAACCCCTAATAACTCTTAAACTAACCCTAGGACTAACCCCTAATTTTTCCATAACTCTCTATTAACCCTAGCTCACTTGGTGAGTTAATTGGAAGTTGTTTTCATTGACTGATTTTTCTGCTATAAAGATTGGTTTGCTACAGCCATAAGGATGATAAATATCTCTGTATAAATCTTTTGTTTTCATCCTTGCTTTTGTGCTAGAATATTGTTTTATCATTGTTGAGTTGAGCTAGCCTTCACTAGCTTGTCTCTTGCTTTTTCAATCATACTTTTAGCACTTATTTTGCAGCCTTTACTATATTTTACGAGCTGATATATATAATTTAATTTTGTTGCAATTAGGGACAATAAGCTTAAATTTCTTTTCCAACTACCATATTATAAGTATCCTTGGTTTTCATTGTGTCTCGGGCGGGTACTTTACTCTCGGCAGGTCACTCAACTCACTTGGCAACCCTTAAGCTTTCCCAAGACTATTTTCCAAGATCTTTCTACCATTTAGAATTGACCTCTAGGGACATCCATTCATACTTATCATTTTCCATCTCAATCCCCCCTAGAGTCACCGGGATTCCCCCTTTAGGTGACTATCTCACCTCTAAAGTGGCGAGAACACCTACCTAAGGTGACTGTGGATAGGTGCTCTCCTAGTTGTCTCCATTTGATTGTTGGGTCTGGATTTTCCCAACCTACAACTTGTGTTATAACATGCCTCACCGCTTGGTGGAGTAGGTCGACTCTTTCTTGGTGTACTCCTTTTACTTGTAGATTCAATGTCACTTTGAGATTCAACATCATCTTGTTGATTTTCACTTTCTTCTACTTAATATTCACTTTCAATGCCTTATTCAGTAAGTTTAAGTACATCTTGACTATCATCACCAACATTCTTATGAAATATAACATCCCTACTTGCAAAGACTTTATGAATAATAGGATTATAAATTTTGTAAGCTTTATGGTCAGCACAATAACCAATGAAAATACATGTGACTGAATTTGCATCAAGTTTCCTTCTATCTTCCTTTAGGATATGAGAAAATGCTTTACTCTCGAAAACACTCGAATGACTAACAACTAGTTTGTATCATTTTAATGCTTCATAAGGAGTTTTATGTTCTAAAAACTTGGTTGGAATTCTATTTTGTAAATACACATTTGTACCTACAACTTTAGCCCACAAACTATTTGGAATATTCTTACCTTTGAGCATGCTTCTAGCACACTCTTCTATGGTTATGTTCTTCCTCTTATCCACACCATTTTGTTGAGGGGTATGTGGAAATGTGCACTACATTTGAATTCCATTCTCTTTGCATTAATTTAATAATTCCTTTGAAGTGTATTCTCCACCTTGATATGATCTAAGTATCTTTATATGTTTACCTATCTTATTTTAAACCAAATTTCTAAACTCTTTGAAGTATTCAAAAACATCATTTTTCTTTCTTAAGAAATAAACCCATTTGAACATGGTTCTACCATCAATGAATATAACAAAATAAGAATCTCCCCCAAGTGATTTAGTTTTCATTGGCCCACACACATTGAAGTATGCACTAATTGAAGAAAAACTCATTTTTATTTATCTACCCTCATTGGAAATGCATTCCTATGTTGTTTTCCTACTACACAGACATCACATTCAACATGCTCATTCTTAAAAATGGGAATCCCTTTCATCATATATTTTCTTTGAAATAAATCTAGATTTTTGAAAATTTAAATTTCCATACCTTAAGTGCCAAATTTCTTTTGTAGACACACTTGTAGATCTAGCAAAGCTTGAAGACTCTCAACAATAACATCAAGTTTGTATATGTCTCCCACTATGATTCCTTCTATTGTGACTTTGTAGTGATCTTGAATATCCTTCACTTAACAACTCAACTTCACAAATTCAACTTTCAAACCTTGATCTATGATTGCTAAAACTTAGATTAGATTTTTTTTAATCCTTGATACATACATTACATTTTTTATTTGTTTCACATGACCATTTGTTAAATTTACAGATACATCACCATATCTTTTTATTTCCTCAAATATATCATCACCTAGATAGATTTTAGCGCCATCAGTTTTCTTATGATAGGTTTTAAACCAATATCTATTGCAATTCATATGAAGAGATGCTCCTAAATCTATGAACCGTGTGTTGAGCACTCGACACACCCTAAAAGTTTTTGTGATTTTTTCTTTTTGGGTACCACTTTGTCTTTTTTGTATTTAGTCAGTTGTGTAGGGATCAATGGGTTTTTTCTATTGTTATGTTTTATCATCGATCACATTCGGTTTGGTTTGGAATTGTTGAACAGATTGACATTTTCTCTAAGTAAACCTAACATTTAGACTAAGTGTACACAACTTAAAAATTGAGTCACACGCCCATAATTGGCATCGGCGAAATCCAAGAGTTAAAATTCCCACATAACAACAATAATCGTCGATTGTTGATCATCGATGCATCATTGGCATCAGAAAAATGGGAGAAAGGGTGCATTGATCATTGATTCTGGCCTGTAAAAAGTTTTCTAAAAATCGTTGATATATCGTCGTCATCGACGAAATTCGAAATTTAAACCATCGACATAGGAAACAATAATCATCGATCGTCGATCGTTGATATACTTTCGGCATCGAAAAAGAGGGAAAAAGGGAACGGTATCATGTGTCAAAAAGAAAATCATCCACGTCGAAAAGAAACACTCCTCACGCCCCAGGGGTCAAATCAAACGCCACGTGTTTTTCCATGTAGGAAGTCTGTATTGCTCAGGTATTACCCACGTCATCTCTTGATGTCCCCCGTGTCATATTTATATTTCCACGCCATCACCGTAAGGCAGTTTTGGGCTGGCATCGGAACCTTTTTATAGAGGCACCAACAAAATAACGTCAAAGAAAATCCGCTGACGTCGATATGCTAATTAACTATTGGTTGATTGCTAGAACACTGAACTCATGTTTTTAGTTCGAACCTTTACCCACTGACGCCGACAACCCTGGTTGATCTGCGATCCTGCCATATCCCCAATACTGATTATACTAGTTTCTTGTAAATGCGAAAAGGCTTGGTAATTTGATGGGACACCTTCAACTGATATGAGACAGGATTTTGTGATTTGATAGACAAATTAAATTTTCACGCAACCTACACCACGATTTAGTGCGTCGGCTAACCGTTGAAATTTGAATTCATCGATGAACTACGAAATAATATGCTCCTGAGCCGCCAATCGGCATTTCATTTAATCCTAAGCATGGTGTGGATTCTGTGGTATATTGTGAAGACCGCATTTACGCTCTTGAATTTAAGACTTGACACGACAAGGTAAGTATGATTTATGTTTAAATTTGCAAGGTTTATGCCCAAACATGGTATTTTGTTCGCAAATCACTTATCTCTCAAAGCAGATGGAGAAGAGAGAGAGAGCATCAAGGAGGTTACATCCCACTCTCTTACTATGATTACCATTAAAACCAGGTTAATTTCTTGCAAGGAAGAGGTAAACATTGTCTTTATCATTTCTACACTTACAGTTGCGTCAATAAAACTTGTCAAGGTTGGTTGGCAACTCACTATATTTTTTTTTTTTTCCAGGAAAATGCCTCCAAGAAATCCAATGACCAGGCGCTCACCAAGAATGCCCAAAATGAAAGAACCAGAGTTTGGTGAAGGGTCTACACCAGGCACTGCAAGGCATCTTGATTTGTCTCAAAGACAGAATCTGTTATCCACAATTCTACCATAAAGAAATTTTCCCAACCTCTGGTGTTCGACGACACATAGGCAAGCATTTGATATAAAGTAATGCTCCCACATTGGGGAGATCTATTTAACAAAATAAACTAGGAAGATTACCTAGATTTTATACCCCACAACAACCTGGACGTTAGGATGTTGGATGACTAGGTATTCCCAAACATCAGGCGATCATACCTACATATGGTAGCCTATCAGACCCCGGTTTTTCCCTGCATCAAAACCCTAGGATGGATAATTTACCACACAGACGCGATGAAATGCATAGTCAATAATGAAGAGGGCGAATGTGTGGGTGTATTTCTTCCATTAGAGGTCCAAAAATACTACAAGCTCAGAGACCTAGAGGAAAGGCTAAATACAGACTTTGTGGTTGGATTTTATGAGTTCCACAACACCAGCAGGTTACTGGCCTCATGGTGGAAAGAAGACAAGAAGTTAAAAAATAGGATCAACAGCTGGTACAGCATGGTAAACCTTGGAGAGCCTTATATTTATTTAATGGCTTTAATCTACTGATTATATGGGGGAAAATATTGCTCTAAGTTTTTAGAAGTGTGGATGCCCTTGGCATATACCATGGAAATCTCTGGGATCAATTTCAACTGGGGAGCCATCATTTCCAAACAGCTAAGAACCAACATCCTACAATCCCAGACACCAAAGGATGGAGAAACGCCATATTTCCACATGGCATCGTACATGTTGGACTTGATCTGTGCAAGAAATGTTTTCGCAGGTATGAATTTAAGCTGGCATGTTGTTGAGTTACCCGTGCATGTTTATTTCATCATTCTATGGGATAATAGGTACAATAAATTTTACACCCTGATATGTGATGAGTTCATAGCCCAAGTTCACTTCATCATATTTAGAAAATAATTCCCAAGGCTTTAAGAGGCATCCAAAAAAATGATTTCAAAAGTAGGTCACTAGTATTTTGAAGAAAAAAGCACCTATATCAGAGTGTTCAGGGCTACTGGCACACCACACTTACTCCCCATTATGTCCCAGACCATCTCATTTTTGGAGAAATGTGTTACTAAACCATTCTACAAGGCTACAATGCCTCTTTGGTAAAGGAAAAGAAGAGGGCTTTCATACCTTATGGTTTTCATATAGGGTTTTACATGGTGAAATACACTGCACATGAAAAACAAGAGGGACTGAGCCATATTGAGTATTGGTTTCCTAAAATCCATTTTTTCAAGCATGATCCAAAAGGCATGGTACTCCAACACGTGTCGTAGGTGTCATCATGTTGGCCATATGCTCATGATAGCTTCGAAGATGATATCTTTACCAAGGGCACCCAGGACTGGGAGGAAGTGCTTCATAGAAGGGATAACCCAAGTATGACCAAATTCAAAGAAATGACTATGGATGAGAAGGTTGAGACAATAGAGCAGATAGGTCAAAAATCTCTCAGGGTAAGAGAAGAAAATCGAGCAGCATAAGTGGTCGAGGCACAGAGAAGGGTGATATTGTTACTAGAATAAGTTGAAAGAGATATTGCGAGATTAGGGGAAGAGCCCCTACTCAATCCTTTGATAGGAACTTTTAGAATCACCCCGGTAGGCACAAGTGAGGAGGAATAACCAAATACTTCAAATAAAATTTCACTAGAGGAGACCGTTGATCAAGAAAACCCCAGCCCTATGTCACCACTGGCAGGATCGTCGGTGACTACTACAGCTCAGCAAAGGTCGGCAAGAGCATCAAGTGGGACAGGTATGCATATTGTCCTCATAGATTTAATCACCATATATGATGATGAGGAAGGTTCAGAATCTTCACGCATAACCCTAGTACAAATCACACAAGAGGAGGAGCCATGGGAAACATCTGCTCCAGCTTCCGATGTTTTTGATCCAAAATCCTAAGGAAGGTGACCATGAGGCAAGGAACACTCTTGGCATTTTTTTTCTCAATCAGACGGGAACACAGCCTCAGGGTGACATTGCTAAGAACATCTTGGATGTAGGTGAACAAGAGGAACCATAAATTGACATCTCAATGGTCTAACTCCCAACTAATGTCGATCATTCTCCTACTTCCCCAACTAGGAAAAAGACTTTGTCATCCGACGGGGACGAGTAGAAGGAAAAATCACCAGAGCATGCAGAAACCTCCCCTGCTAAGGAATTGAAAGAACCTGCCATGGAACATCTCTATATTATAGGAATCCTAGGAAGTACTATATCCTAGGGAGATCAACATATTCCAGAACTAGTATAATAAGTCACAGATATACAGGAAATTGCTTATGACAAGAAAATAAAAGTTTTGATGAGAAGAGGAAGCTCATGCTCAATAGCACACTTCTCATAACCACATAGGAAATGTTGTTTGACACACAAAAATGATAAGATGACTAAGCTAATCGAAGCAGGTATGGTCGTAACTGATGCCACTTTAGATAGGGAGAAAAGGGTTGAAACGGAGGTAGCCTCCATGAAGAAAGAAATGGACCATCTGCGACATCAAGCGGAATATTACCAAAATTCAACACAAGGAGTGGTACTCTTGAAGAGTGAGTTATGAGATATGTATGCACAATTCATAAGGGAGAGATAGCTCTTCACCACTGACATAGCGGTTTTCCAAGAAGATACCCTCATGGGGTTGGAAACCTATAAATACATGCAGTGATGGTATGAGAAGGCACATCAAGCCTTAGAACGGATCAATTACATCAATGAAGTACAGAAGGGTAGAGATACAGAGGAACATGGCATCCGAGTGATGATGGACAACATCATCGCTCGAATAAGGAAGGCAGATGAACATTGAGTAAGCATGGTCCAAGAACCTCAATGGAAAATGTAGGAAATATGGAGAGAGTGTGAGAAACGTTAGGAGAAAATCAATCAGGAAATGAGGAATATCAAATTTCCCGAGTTTGTCTCACCGGAGGATTTTGCCGATCTATGCGACATAGTTAAACTGCATGCATAGCAAGACCAGGTGTGCGAAGTGGATATTTCACAGGTTTCAAGCATGATCCCAAGTCAAATGAAGAAGTTCATGGAGCCCCTGATTAAATATCTCTCAGTCTTACAGTGCTTGAGTGTCAAACTAGTCAAGTACAAGGAATGGGCAGTTGAAATGAAGGAGGTCCTCTCTGCTCCGATGGATCAACACAGGTTCCTGTATGCAAATACATGTGAATATCTCTTCGGCAGGTGGTTAGAGTACGCGAGGAATAATTCACTTTAGTAAAACCACGAGATGATCAAAAGAGAACAAATAGATAGAGTCTTCCATGTGGTGTTCTCTTAACTTAATACAACTTTAGTAGTTATTTTTAGTTTAGTTATTTTTATAAATAAGGGCATCGACCTTGGACACAAGGTCGATGGTTTTGGAGAGAAAGACTTTTTTTGAAATTTTGTAAGAGAACTATTTATGTGCAAGTTATTTTAATTAAGAAGTTATGTTTAGAACCAAACACTTCTATCATCTAAGGCGTGAATGTGATTGGACCGAGGACGCCTATGTCTGTCTTCAGATTCAATATTTGTTATTGTATTGAATAAGAGTTGTTGTATCTGTTATTTAAAGTTATATTATAATGTTGCAATAGTTATTTTATTCTAGTTGATGAATAGAAATCGATTTTGTTGACGTGTGATTGATAATAGAGCATTGAAAATTACTTTTCTTGTGCTAACTTTCTCGTCACGTATATATTTTCTTTATGTAACTGTTATCTTAGATAATTTTGAATGTCTACTAATAAAAATGGTATTAATGCTAGTTTGAAGTAGTTTAGATCTTTTTCGTCTGCATACTAATGTATAAAGGTTATCCTGCAACCCAGCCTTCCCCCAACACATATTTAGCTTCCCTTTGTTATATAGTTTAAATCTCTATATTTATTTTGTTATAAACATTAGAAAAGAACCAAAAGGAGAATTGCATAGCCTGAGGAAAGGCGTAACAACAAAGACATATTCTTCAATCACGATTAAATCCCATCGATAATTCCAGTCATATCATGAATTTGGAGAACCTTACCACTCATCAAACGCTTATGAGTCTAATTGGACCTCTTAGGAGTGTTTGGTTCCTGTTGTTGAGTTAAAGCGATCTCGGACCCCTCAACAGAATTGGCACTAGAAAAAGGGCATGAACGAATGCATGGCTAACAATATTTCTGATAATATATTTCTCAAAGCCTATAGATTCAAAACATCCCACATGCATGGATAGTCACTCACAAGACATCCCACATACATAGAGTACTCTCGATATGAGTAACTCACCTCAACAAAAAGAGGAAGAACACATGTACCCTAAAATACCTTACGCTCTTCCTCACAAAGAGTTAAATAATTTTAGAAGAATCATTAGAGCTTATGTCCAACAGATCGGAGCATTACCTTTAGCTCCTTTACTTCCTCAAAGAAAACAAATAACCAAACCATTTTTTGACACCCTTGACTAGGTAATTGTTCGCACGGTAGAATACCTAATATATTTTTCCCTCACAGAGATCGAACAACCCCTTAAACGGATAACTGAAACACCAACTGGTAAATACTTTAAACCTGACGATTTTGAATCTGAAGAGGAAGGGTCTAACTCAGATTGCTCATGTTCTAAATCAGAAGACATAGAGGATAATAACAATAAAAATGGAGAAAGGGGAGATCATCTTAGAAACAATCAACCTTGGTTGTCCAGAGATGCTTTGGAAATCCCATGATGGGTGCATAACCTACCCATACATCCAGAAAAATTAATTCCTAAATTTAACCCCAAAACCTCCGGATTGTATGAGGACCATATTAAGAAGTTCATAGTAGCTATAAGGTTGATTAATGTGCAACATGAAGATGTAGTGTGAAGAATGTTTACTTACACCTTTGATAATTCATCCTCAACTTGGTATTTCAACCTTCCAGTTGGTTCCATAACTAGCTGAACAAAGTTTCAAAAGGATTTATTGGATAAATTTGTTGAATAAACTACTATTGGAGATTTAATGGCTAAAATTTTCACCGCCACTATGAGTCCAAAAGAAAAGGTTAAAGATTTCAACCAAAGGTTCAAAACCATTTTTAACAAATTCCAACCTGAAGCTAAACCTACCCAGGAGTTGCAAATTGAAGTATACGCTAATGCTCTCCTAGCTTCTATTTCCATGTTCATAAAAAGGGCTGCCAAACATACTTTAGCTGAAAATTTCAAAGAAGCTAAAACGATTGAATTCCAAATGAAAGGATGCAAAGAAGTTCATATCTCACTAATAAAAAAGGAAACCCAACCTACCTAAGAGAGGACTTTTGTTAACAAGACCCCTAGGAAAAAAAACAAAACAAGGTCCTGAGAAAGAGGGAGGTGATCTAGAAAACCTACAACGGATGATCACAAAACTTTCCAACAAGATCGTAGATATGAAAAGGAGTGTTGGGAAAGGAAACCAAAATCAAAGACCTTATAAACCCTTTTTTTAAATAAATCCACCCTTCAAAGCTATAGAACCTCCCCCAACTAACCTAAACGTCGACTTAGGGAATGTAGCATCTGACTCCTTTTGCACGTACCATCAAGAAAACCATTGAGAAAGGGACTATCCCTATGGTTGCATGCTATGAATCTAATGGCTAATCGATTCCTAAATGAATGATCTCTAAGAAAACAACCTAGTATCTCAATAATAAATGCCATCGATCAAGAAAATCAAGAGCCACCAGAAGAGACAACCATGTTGTTATGGGATTCCAACCACTTGATGACTTTCAATGATGTCGTTTAAGTGCAGGGACCTCCCACTGAAGTTCTATATGTACAGACATGAGGTAAAATTCAACCTGTCCAAAGTAATCCCACCACTACTCAATTATCTCAAGGAAATCAAGCGGTCGATCACCCCAAACCCCTATTTTCCTCTCAAAAAAATCCCACAAACATACACACATGGGAAGCTCCTAAGCTAGACTACGATTTGGTGGAAGACTTGAAGAATATGAAGGCCAATGTGTCTGTCATGGACATACGTAGAATCCCTCAACAAAAGAATTTTCTATTACAGGACTTAAAATCAATAGATAGCCCTATAACAAGAATTGATCAAAGTGGGGTCCCAACCCCACAGATTTAACAAATTAATCCAAGTGGGAATGCTTGTTCTTTACACAAAAGAGGAATTCCTTTTGTTCCTCCTTTCCTCTTGACGTTTGAAGTTTTCAACAGAAATCTACATAATTGCCTAGTTGATTCAGGGGCATCTTCAAATGTCATGCCATTGTCAATTTGCAATAAATTGAACGCAACCCCACTCAAAAGTGATAAACACATTATAAAACTAGATAGAACTGAGGTAAATGTCATTGGGGAACTGAAAGGTGTCATGATAAAAATTGCTACACACCCCAAATTTGTTCAAGTAATTGTCATAATCATAGTAGACATCCCGGAGGCCTATGGACTCCTACTTAGTCGAGACTGGTCCGAAAAATTAAACGAATACTTTAGTACCGACTTGGCTCACCTTTAGTTGTCATTAAAAGGGCATACAAACATTATCAGGATTGACAAAGAAATATATCTCAAACATATTGTCACTGATTTAGAGTCCCCAAATGAACCCTCGTTGATAGAGTTCCTTGTTTTAGGAAACTACTCCTGTGATTATAATTTCGGTAATTTTTCCACTCACATGTCTGAAATACCTCCCACTCAAAAATCCAAAATGATTTTTCAAGTAGACTTAATATCAGTTGCAGAAGAAAGCATCATCTGTCAGGATTCTATGATAGGAGTAGCAGACAAGGAGGTTGAAAGTGAAAAAATAGCTAGACATGAAGAAGTTAGTGATTTCTCCCCACAAATTTGGATGTTGTACTTTGATGGTTCTAAATCGCAAGAAGGGTCGGGAATAGGATGTATCCTCATTGAACCAAAGGGGAAATGAAACTTCTTATCCTACAGATTAGAATTGGAATGCACTAATAACATTGTTGAATATGAATATCTAGTTCAGGGACTAAAGAAATCCATCGACCTAAATGTCAAGGAACTGAAAGTTTTTGGAGACTTTGAAATTATTGTTAGGCAAGTGAAAAACACTATCCATTGCAATTCACCTCACTTAAGAAATTACCAGCAAGAGGTGCACAGACTAATAGACAATTTTGAGGCCTTCAACATTATTGTTGTTCCCAGGATGCAAAATACCCTTGTTGATGCTCTAGCCATTGCGGCCTCAAGATTATCTTCTTTAGAATATTATGAAGCCTCATGGTTTGCAGTAGAACTGCTCTATAAACTGTCGGTACCTAAAAACATTTCTAAATGGAAATTCTTTGAAGGGGATGAACAAATTGTAGATTCATGACTAATCAGGATAATTTTAGGGATTTGGCCATTGATGATGAAATATTCCAAGAACTACTCACAGAATAAAATATCCACAAACAGAAGAAGGGAATAGATCACTCTGATGACAAAACAAAGTTTATCATGATACCAAAAGGAGTGTCCAATCTAGAGAACCTTTTTGACCTAAGGGAAAGGTTTAGAGGGACAAAGAATGCAAAAATAGGGAGCTCATGTCCTATATACGAAACTATAAACCTAGGAACCCCTAAGAACCCCAAGAATGTCAATTTCAGTAAGATAGTGTCCAAAGAAGATAGCGTTAGGATATTTAGACACTTAGGAGTTAGTTAATATCTGCTTGGTCTAATGTGTCGTTAGGTAAAAGTGTGTTTCTTAGTGTGTTTTTTTATTATGCATTAGTATGCATTTGTAGTTAGTAAATCTGACAGTCACGATATGTTCCCGACATAGAGTGATCTGATAGTTCATACTCTCATCGATCTTAATAGCCATTGATCCATGGCTTAACATCCGATTGGTCCATGATCTCTATTTAAAGAGCATGGAGGTTCATTTGTCGATGATCGATTGTGAGAAACTCTCTTGTAAAATCTCTATGTAATCTTTTTCTTTGCATTAATAAACTGCTCCAAGTGGGTCGCGTTGGCTGGGGCCGTGGATGTTTCCCCGTAGGGGTTTTACCATGTGAAAACATCGATGTGTTGATCTTTGATCTGGTTATGTGAGTGGTTACTGAAGGTATCCATCCTCTATTGGAATACCTGTGTTGTCGAACATGGTATCAGAGCCTGTTTGAAGACCCACTCCTATTGTAGATCGAGATCGTGAAGTCGAGTTGTCTCATCTCCACTTTCTATCATTTTCGTACATTTTTGGGCTAAGAGGATTGTTCCATTGTGTTCGGAGCACTCATTTCAATCAGGTACACTTTTTGTTTCACTCGAAACAGTTTTTTTTTTCCCAATATACGGCCATTACAGTCAGATCCGGAGGTATAAAGCTTGAATACACATTTTTTTAAATTTTTGCAGAGTAGTATTTTGGTTTTATTTCAGTTTTGTTTTATTTATTTCTAGGTTTCTACTCTTTTAGATTTTCATATGATCTTTTCCCCGTGCCCTGTGTGATCTCGGCAAATCAGAAACAAATAGGAAAAGGTGCATCTTCCGAGTAAGCTAACCGAGATCTAACCCTTGTTGTCATCGAGAAGCGAAAAATTTTTCTTCTGTGAAAGGAGTTTTTTACAACAACAACAACAACACCCCCAATCCTCCTTTTGAACAACAACAACAACAACAATCCTCCTTTTGAACATTACAATATGTTTTGCTAGATCAATTGGTTAAAAGTTGTCTTATTAAGTAAGAGGTCTTGAGTTCAAGTCTCTCTTTTGTTACATTTTTTGAAAAAGTTCATGCTAAAATTGTAAAGTGTATTTCACTTCAAGTATAAAAGTGAATCACTATAAGTAGCTTTAATATTTTATTTTAGATTTATTTATTTTGCATGCAAATTTTCTGTTATAAAGTAACTTCATTGTAAAAGTGATCCCCACTTCTCTTTATAAAAGTGGGTCACTTCATAAAGCAACTTACACAATCATGTGGTCATTGGTTTACCGATTGTGCATTTTTTTAAAAGGGCATAACTCTAACATCAAAAGTCCATTTTCAGTGCCGTTTTTTTTAAAACCGCATAAATTTTCAAGCTCTTTCCATCCAGATCATTAGTTTCAGTTTTTAAATCCACATTATCTTCATATTTAATATGACTTCTACAAGTATTGTCTTGCTTACCAACAACAACTACTTCCAATGGAAATCTCATATGGAAGATTTATTAAGAAGTAAAGGCTTGTACCGGATTACCTTGGGAAAGGAGAAAACACCCATTGATGCTGATAAGAAATCCAAGTGGGATAATAGGAATGACGAAGCACGTGGACTAATCGGAATTTCCATCTCTCTTGATTTAAGGTACCACCTTTAAGATATTGATGACCCCAAAGAAGCTTGGAACATGAT
>JASDQU010296321.1:0-14128 GCA_032191745.1 Picea mariana | reverse complement strand
AAGCAAACTTCTCATTTGTCCTTTAAACTTGATTTTAAAGTGATGAATAATATTGCTAAGTATGAGGCACTACTTCTGGGGCTAAATGCAGCCAAAGAGATGGAGATTAAAAAATTGCAGGTATTTGGAGATGTAGATTTGATCATTCAGCAGGTGAATAAGTCCTTTCAAGAAAAGCATGTCAGGCTGAAAGCATACAGAGATGAAGTGTTGAGGACAATTCACGATTTTGCAGATTTTAAAATTTCATATGTGCCTAGAGCAATGAATGAATTGGCTGATTCATTAGCTATGTTGGCTTGTGCTTTCATACCCCCTCTGCCTCATAAATTGAATTACAAAATTCAAGTTAAATATAGGCCATCTCTACCTGATAACGTAAAATTTTGGAAGGTTTTTGAAGACGATGTTGAACTCACTAGATTTCTTGCAGTGATAGATGAGTTTGTAGATCTGCAGATCGATCAGGAGAATGAACACGACAATGAAATTGAGAAGCCAAAATTCAGAAGCAAAATTGCAGCACATGAAATAGTCCAGCTGTCTACCAACAGAATTCCTAAAGGTTTGGTCCCGTTGGAAAGGTTGTTCGATAATAATGATGTAGCTGTCAAATTGGAAAGTGGGGAAAAAGATTCAGAAGTTTTGCAGTACAATGTAGCTAGCGAACAAGATCCTAAATATGTCAACTTAGCATCGCATTTGACTGAAAAACAAAGGGATGATTATGGAGAATTGCTAAAGGAGTTTGTTGACATCTTTGCTTGGCAATATGATGACTTGAAGACTTTTGACACAGAGGTAATTCAGCATAAGATTCCCTTGAATAAAGACACCAAACCATTCAGGCAGAAGCTTAGATCCTTCAATCCTTTGTTGTTGCCTACAATGGAAAGGGAAATTAAAAAACTATTGGACGCCCGCATCATCATTCCTCTCAGATATTCAGAATGGATTGCGAATCTCGTACCAGTCAAGAAGAAGAATGGAGAGATCAGACTCTACGTTGACTTCAGAAATTTAAATAAGTGCTCTAGGAAGGACAACTACCCTCTGCCCAAAATGGAGCATATTTTGCAGAAGGTGTCAGGATCAAAGGTGATGTCTTTTATTGATGGGTTTTCTGGATACAACCAGATTGATGTCCATCCGGACGATAAAGAAAAGACTGCTTTTACTACTCCATGGGGTATGTTTATGTACGAGAAGATGCCCTTTGGATTGATGAATGTTGGAGCGACATTCCAAAGGGCGATGGACATTGCTTTCGTTGGAGAGAAAGATAAATTTGTCCTGATATATCTCGATGATATCATTGTTTTCTCGAGAAGCCATGAACTTCATTTGCAGCACTTAAAAATGACATTTCTAAAATTTCGAAGGTATGGCATTTCTCTTAATCCAAAAAAATCAAATTTTGCACTTAAGGAAGGGAAATTACTTGGGCATATTGTTTCAGCTGATGGGGTGAAAATTGACCCAAAAAGGGTAGAAGCAATTAAAAATCTGTCTCTTCCTAGATCAAAGAAGGACATTCAGTTTTTCCTTGGGACTATAAACTTTATCAGAAGGTTTATAGTAAACTTTGCAGAACTCACAAAGCATATTACTTCTATGTTAAGAAAGGACTCTGAGGTAAAATGAACTGAAGCAGCCAGACACTCATTCAATGCCATCAAGGAAGCCATCACAACAGCCCCTGTTTTAATCAGCCCTGATTTCTCCAAGGTATTTTACATTTTTTCATTTGCTTCAAGTGATACAATCGCAGCAGTACTCTTGCAGAAAAATGTCGATGATCAAGAGCAAACGGTTGCCTTCTTCAGTAAGGTCTTGAGGGATGCAGAGGTAAAGTATGAATTGTTGGAGAAACAAGCATATGCACTTATCAAGTCATTGAAAGATTTCAGATTTTACATCCTTCAGGCAAAGGTAATAGCTTTCGTTCCCTCCATTTCAGTTAAAGATGTGCTTATACAACCCGACATAGATGGAAAAAGGAGTAAGTGGATAGCAAAGTTGATTGAATTTCATGTTGAAATTAAACCAGCAAAACTTGTGAAGGGTCAGGGCCTTGCCAAACTTCTGGCAGAAGAAAATTGCAGGCTGCTCGAAATAAATTTGGTAAGTATTAATGCAGATAGCATTCAGTCTTCAGAGGATAAAGAAGGTGAAGAAATGCAGGTCTCAGCTCACCTAGCTGATTGAAAATGGTACAGTCACATTATTTATTTTCTGCACACTTTATTAGTCCCATCAGATTTGACAAAAACACAAGGAAGGGCTTTGAAGCTCAAAGCCATAAATTTCTGCATCAATGGCAACTTATTGTTCTGGAAAAATCCAATAGGTTTATTGTTGAGGTGCATAAACCAAGAAGAAGCAGCTAAGGTCATGATTAAATTCCATTATAGTGAATGCGGGGGACATCACTATTGAAAAACCACTGCACATAAAATCTTAAGATCTGGTTACTACTGGCCATCCTTATTTTCAGATGTGTGTGAGTTTGTGAAAACATGTGATAAGTGCCAAAGATTTGAAGGCAAACAACAACTGAAGTCTCTTCCCCTCAAACCTATAGTGGTCACGGGTCCTTTCCAGCAATGGGGCCTGGACTTCATAGGTGAAATTCACCCGCCTTCTAGTGGTTAGCACCGGTGGATCCTTGTTGCCACCGATTACTTTACAAAGTGGATTGAGGCTATTCCCACCCGGAACGCCAATCATACTGTCATCATAAATTTTCTGCAAGAAAACATATTTGCCAGATTAGGCTGCCCTAAGAGAATAGTCACTGATAACGCTGCTGCATTCAAAGATAAACACTTGGTGAAATTGTGTGAAGAGCTGAGAATTCAGCTGGTACATTCCACTGCTTACTATCCGCAAGGGAATGGCTTAGTTGAGTCATCAAACAAGAGTTTAGTCAGAATTATAAAGAAGTTGCTTGAACAAAATGCCAGAGGCTGGGATTCCAAACTGAAGTTTGCTTTGTGGGCTGACAGGGTTACATGTAAGAAATCAATTGGTACATCTCCTTTCAAGTTGGTATATGGTACTGAAGCCATATTTCCTCTTCAACTTGCGCTGTCGGTTGCAAAATTTTTACAAGAAACCGATTCTGAACTAAGTGATTTGACTCGGAGAATTCATAATTTGGTAGAGCTACAGCAAGATAGAGAGCAGCTTTTGGAAAAAACAGAATTACATCAAGAAAAAATCAAGGAGATCTTCGACAAGAAAGTCAAATCAAATGTCTTCAAAACAGGGGAATTAGTCTTAAAGTGGGATGCAGCAAGGCAAGAGAAGGGGAAACATGGAAAATTTGAGGCTCTCTGGACAGGTTCTTTTGTCATAACAGCGGTGCAGCAGAACAATACCTTTGTTCTCCAAAATCTTTCAGGCGAGGAAGTAGCAGGTGGCCCTTTCAACGGGTGCTTTCTAAAGACCTATTTTTCATAAGGATTTTTCTTAAAAGCCTTATTCTACTTGTACATATTCTTCTCTGTTTTATTTGTTTTTATCACTTGAATAACTCCATGCCCAATGGTACTAGCAAAACTATTTTTCAGATTTCTTTTTTAAATTTTGTAATAAAGGCTACTGAGTCTAGCTAGGTTCTTGGTCACCTCATAGGGAGATGCCCATCCCAGTTGGAGCCAAATGTTACCTCCCAAAATGAATCCTTCACTATGGTTGCATTTTGTGGTTGATAGCATGGCTATCGGTAGTTTTCTCAAATTTGGTTTTGAGTTTTTCTAGTAGCAAGACTTAGGTTTTGATTTTTGTCTTAGTAATAAGACGACCCATAAAGGTCTTCTCTTTAAAATTTTCATAAAATGATTTCAACAGCTAACGTGTGTTTTAAAGATGATGGTTAGCTGGTGAAAGCGGTGATTTTCAATAGCCGAGGAGTGCTTCTCACGGGCCATTAGTTGGTGAAAGCGGGGATCACGTTTGTTTTATCCACGTTTTAAAATCAAATGATGACACGCTCAGCCCACGTCATGCAATCATTATGATGCGCTGGTGAAAGTGGATAATGATGAAGAATCGTGTTTGCACGTCTAAATCAGATTGCAAAGCGGATCTAGTTCAGTAATGCATGCTTCGCATTCATGGCGTCGGAAATGGAGAATTTGAATCCATCATCACAGGTGCAGGAGCAGTACTACTTGGCTGCTGACATCAAATCAGCCCATCGCTTCCCCAACACGCATCACCCACAAATGTATGCTAAGTTTTTTATGTTGAAAGACAGAGCCGAGTGTTTTCACCAGCGCAAGACCTTGTCCCAAACAGCAGATTGCAGTGTTCGGTGTGCAGAATCCTTTGGGGTTTTGAATCGCAAATGGCAAGGAGACGCAATGCCTCTTTATTGAGAAAAGAATTGGACAGTCTGTCCTTCCTACAGGTGCACCCAGAAGTGCAAAAACACTTCTTAAACGCAGGCTTTATGGAGTATGTCGAAAGGCTACAGAATGGTTGTCATCAATCAACAGCAGAGGTGTTTGCTAAAACATTTGATGGAAATAAAGCCTGTGTTGGGTCCTTAGAGATCATCGTAGATGAAGCTACCATCGCTGCAGCGACCAGTTTACCAAGATCAGGCCAGAGTTGGTTCAAAATGACTGCCACCAAGAACCTAAATTTCAGAGCATATTTGAAGGAAGAATTTAGACATAATGCATGGAAGAAGAGCATGCCAGTTTCCCATTTAGAAGATGAGTGGCAGGATTTGTTTAAGGGCATCCAACTCTCCATAACTTCAGAAGGCAAGTATGACAAACTCATGTTGTATCATTTCAAGCTCTTAGACCATTTCACAGGTAAAACTCTCCTAAATCTACCTTTCTTCTTGCACAAGAGCTTAACTAAAGTCTGTAAAAAGATTAGAGCTGAACCTCTAAGCATGAAGAACACTCTTTTCCACTTTGGCCTTATTAAATTGATAATCCTGGAGGAGCTAAGACAGAAAGGGAGGACTTGGAAACATTTTCTTTTTTGGGAGGGCTTTGAAACTCAAACTCAGCCCATGAATGAACAGAAGAAAGATGGAAAGAGGCAATTGACTCCTCAAAGCAGTTCGAGGAAGAGGAGAGCCCTTCCAAGACCTCCAGAAGATAGAATATCTGGTGTGAAATCTCACAGGTCAAAGAAAAAATTGGATTTTGAAACTACTACAGAGCAGCTTATAGAAAGGAGAACAAACATCTTAAACCTGCCATATACAGACTCAGAACCAGAGCAAGAAAATGAGAGCCATGTCATCAAAAGTCCTAAACATTCCATTGAGTTTGCACAGAATTGTGAGACCTTTACTCACACCGAGGAAGGGGAAACATCAAAGAGCACTAAGTCGAAGAAAACACAGAAAAACAAGCAACTCAAAGAAGTGATCGCTCAGCAGGAGGTCTTAGAAAGAGTAATAAAGGAAAGATACAAGAAGTTGTCTAATAATTTTGCAGAAACAAATGCTGCATTTGAAAAGCTGGCTCGTGAAAGTGTCAAGGAAAAGAAGAGGAAATAGAAAATCACTAAAGACTATAACAGTCTATGGTGGTTAGCAAAGCGCCTTAAAAGGAAAATCATAAAATTGAAGCAAAAGCAAAAGTCACACCTAGATTTGCAAGTGCTAGCTCAAGTTGTTGTGAACATGCAAGGGGATAAAGCAGAGACACATTGAGTTTTTTATGGAACCATAGTTTTGGAGGTGAAAGTTCATTTTGGGCTAAGGCAGAGCTTTCACCAGCGCACAGGGCAATTTTACAACCAGTTAGTTGGTGAAAGGCAGCGCTTTCACCAGCTAACCAGCGAATCATGAGGCGAGTTAGCTGGTGAAAGCAGAAAAATCATTTTTGAAAGCTAAGGATGGAGCAGGGCGATCTTCATAGGATTTAAAGGTGTTCCAGAGCACGAAAGGATTAACAACTTGTTCTGAGAAAAACTCAGCATCAGAGATTCGTGGGATTTTGAAAACCACATGGTAAATTGGTTTCCTACAGTTCGACTATGAATGATTGAATAGATCCAGCTGCCAAGGCAGGTGCCTTTACCATGTTTTATGACAACAGATTCCAGAAGCTGAAGAACACAGATGTCAAATTTTGAGATTGAAGGCAATTTGAATGCTAGTTTAGTCATTAAGTCTTTGTTATCAAGTTGCTTAGTTAATTTGAATTGCTATTTTAGATACAGATCCAAGTTTTTAGGATCTTAAAAATTGATTGTAAAAGGCTATAAATGCCTATCTTTTCTAAGAGACAAGGGTTCAAACTGGGATATATTTTGTGTTACTGTATAGACTCTTATTGACAGAAATAAATTTCAGTTTCCTTTCATTTTCAATATCAGAAATATCCATCTTTCACTTTCCGTACTTTGTTTCAGTCTATTTTATCTTATGAAGACTATTATCTCTTTATTGAGCTCATAGACTTGAACTAAAGGATTTCTTTCTATCTTGCATTAAGCCCTACATTCAGTTGTATTTGGTAATCAAGAATAGTGTTCTTCATCCTCTCCTTTCAATTGACTTGATCTAATTATTGTTTCCTGAAAGCACTGTTTCTTTAGATGTATGATGAGTTGTCTATTACATTGATCATTAAAGACCCCATTGTTCCAAGCATACCTACACATTATTTTTAAGTTACCAAGCATCCTTAGTCTACAACCCTAAGGAGTTTCTTGGAGTGATAACAACATTAACAAGAAGAAGTTAGAAATATGAATCAGAAGGTTCAATGTCCAAGAAAATGTCAACAAGCCTAAAACCCTAAAAAAATTCATTTTTGATGGAAAGTCAATCTGAGAAGTGCAATAGGTGCGCTAGAGTAGGGTGAGTTGATCAGTGGTGGATTTTGTGCCAATCAACTTTATAGCAAGTTCTCAACGATCTTGACAAATAAAATTGTGCAACAACAAATTGCATGTGCAGCGGCAATCTCAGCAATGTGGCAAATCTCACGATCTTCCTTCCAGCGGTTAGACTATTCTGAAGGAAACCTGCTTTGATTTCATGTTAGATTTTTATTAGTTTTGTGAACATTAGATTTACCATAGCATTTTTATCTTCTTTTAACATTCAATAATCACATATTGAAATATATAAGCAGCAGATAAACAAGCACAAGAGGACACAAAGATTTATCCTGGGAAAAACCCAGCCAACTTTTATTAGAGAGAATATTCAAATACAACCATGAACAGGCTCTAATCACAAGAGAAAACCAACAATGAACAAACCCCGATAACAAATACTTATCTTCTTCTTGTCAAACCCTCGCGAGGGTAGACAATTGAGCCACCACAGAACTGGTGCATCTCTAGTGCAACATTGAACTAGCACAACTGGTAACTGCAGTTGCTACTGCTACTACTATTGCAACTGCAACTGCACCACACAACCTTAGTGCAACTCTTCCAGAGGTAGCGCACAAGAGAGATCACCAAGAACCACCAAGAATATCCTTCCCCAAGTGGGGTACACTCTCCAAGAGAACCAGAAATAGCGAAACTGCAGCTATAGTTGCAACTACAACTGCCTAGTGCATAGTACAGAAGGAGAATTTCCTGACTATACAAATGAACTAACCTAGATTAGTATTTATACTAATCTAGGTGTCTGTCTGGGGTCGAATTCTTATTCTGAATCTTCATAATTACTTTATTATTTTCATGGGCTGACTTCTCTTCCTGGAAATTATATTTCCACTTTATTATTATTTCCTGTGGGCCGACTTCTCTTTTGTGGTCTTCTATTTCACTTTATTCTTATCTAGGGTGTTCTTCAACTGTTCAATGGTCTTCCTTTGACTTCTTGAAATCTTCTTATTCTCTAATAAAAGTTGTCCAAGAGGGATTACCTCCCGCAACTACCAAAACATCAACACATATGAGAGCGATGGGTGAGTATATATAGGATTTACCACCCAAGAGACTAAAAACACAACCAATGTGGTATACGGTGAAAAATTCCCTAAGTAAACTTAACCTAATGTGAAGAGAGCTAAAATGGAGAACTAGATAGCTAAAGAACCCTATTCAAACTAACATAAGGCATGCTTATATATTAACATTTAGTCCATCCATCTTAATAATGTGAGTGTGTTTAATGTAGCAATAATCAGTGAAAATCCATCTTGTAATTACAAATCATCATAAACATTCAAATGCCAAATTTGAAATTCAATCATAAACACATTAGGTACAAGAGTGCCTATCATCACATGATCCAATAAGTTCTCAGAAATTATGAAGTGTATGAATTGATGAGATATTGCCAATGTCAGGGTATAAACCATCACACATTAATAATAAAGCTTATGACATGGATCCTTCAATATTTAGAGTTGTCAGCCAACACTTGTGCGAAACAAGGAACACAAATATGTTTATAATTCAATTTTAGAGAAACAAAGATTTCTCAAGTGAATCATTGTTTAGATCGAATCCTCAAATATATGTATTTAAATCAGCAATTAAAATTGGCTATTTAGATGAATAATTTCAGCATATGAGACATTGATTTAAACATGAACCATGAAATGTTAGTGTGACTACTGTAAATTCTAAATTATAGATTAGAAATGGCTTTATGAAACCATAAATATTATCACCATAGAATTACCAAGTAGATCCACAATTGCACAGCACCTTAGCGTGACATTTAATGCATTAACTCAATTATTTAAATCTTCCAGGGATATACCAAAAATTATGGAACTTAAGATTGAGTTTAAACATGAATCAAATCAATATGTCAAATAACTCTTTAAACAGTGAAATTTCCAGCATGTAACCTTTGTACTTAATAGTGAGTCGATGTAACCCTTGAAGCAGATAGTTGACAACCTTATGCATTAGTTTAATGTGTAATGAAACAGGGTTTGAAACAGTGAAACGTTTAGGATATAAGGCGTCAAACACATTTACCAGCCTTCAAACCTTCATCATGCCCAGACACCAGCAAGTAGATTGAAACAAAGTGAGGTATCAGCTTTGAATGCAATTCTTTTGAGTTCTTATGCATCGATCTATTACTAGAGATGAATTAAAGCACAAATAAGGCAATTGTTTAACCCTCTCTATTATCGATTTAGTGAATCTGTGTGTTCAGATCATAGATCCAGTTTGACATTCAAGGACTCAATTCTTTATTACTCCGAATAGCAAATTACAATGGTAACAAGAATATAAACCATGACAAAAATGAAAAATCCAAGTTACATTAGAGCAAGATATGGTGGATTTAAATCAAATGCAAAAGTGTTCCAGCCAAATGTGAGCAAGAGAATCGAATATTAACTTCATAACTCAACCATAGAGCATACCATGCAATATTAGAAATTTTATGCCCAAGATCAAATGATACTTCAAAGCAAGTCTTTATAAACAAAGATTCACTTGAAAGGAATGAGATGCTAAAGCAATAAATGCAAATCGTTACTAGATTTTTACCACCGGTTTGATGTATTTAGGATTTTGCATAAATTAAATGACTGAAGTTTTGAACCAGCATTCAAACCCTAGAATAATTATTGAACCAGCCAACAATTTTATCCTCATTAAATGATTCATCAAAGGCCTTTAACCACAGATCTAATATATGTTGATGATTGCAGCGTCGTGTGACATTCTCCAGGTCGTTCTCCTCTGGATTGAGTTGAGTCGATCTGTGAGAGGGCCCATGTGATGGGTGTGTCGTTCTCCTCTGGACTGAGTTGAGACGATGTGTTCCCAAGTGTTGGGTGTGCCCATGTGATGGGTGTGCATCAGACTCTGGACTGAGTTGTGATGACGTGTGGTCTCTTGCTTTGTACTCCTCTAGACTGAGTTGAGTCAGCTTGAGACGGTCTCCTGCCTTGTACTCTCGTGGACTCAGTTGAGTCGGATTGAGATGGTACTCATGTGGACTCAGTTGAGTGATCTGTTGAGTAGGACATCCCTGTGGCTGAGCATAGGTGGACGTGTCCCTGGTGGATGAGCACTAGTGGACGTGTGAGATCCTTGCTATATTGTCTGAGAGTAAGATTTGTTTGTAACCCTAATTTGTGATGTAAAGGGTACAAGTCGACCCCACCATATGTGAAAGATAATTAATATTTGTGTAATGATTAATTATATTATTGAGTTATTGAGGTCGGCCCTATTGTGCCAATAGACACACCTTTTGTTGTGTCAATTGTTGTATAAATAAAGGTGAATCTCAATTGAGGATTACACACTCTCACTTGTCATCTCGGAATTTCAGCAAGTGCATGTACGGCTGAAGTGCACACTTCTCTTGGGCGCTAGGTTCTAGGTTTTGGTATGCACCCTCTTGTGTGCTAGGTCTATGGTGTTGGGGGGTCTTCTCTTGAGAATATAGCAAATGATCGTTGGGTTTTTCCCTTGTTTGAGAAGGGTTTTCCCATGATACTTCTTGTGTTCTTGTGCATGGTTATTCTTCCTGTGATGTTGGTTATTGCAGCACTTGTGTATGCTATTGTTGCATTGTTTATGGTTCAAATACATGCTAAATGAAATAAACTACATGTGCATGAGCTAAGCATAGATAAAATTCAACAATATATGTAGTATATTGGAGCATGTGTTGACCGCCTCTCCAACTAGGTGGTCAAATCCATGTGCCATGAGGAGATGCATCATCAGATGCTCATTTGTCGAAGATTTTGGTTCTACAGGGCATTTTATGCCTCCAGCACGTCTTTTTGTAAACGAAATTTCCGCACCCCTGCGTGGGTCAATAATGTAATAGGTCTTCATTGGTCATATTTAGGTCAGTTACTTTGGGATGGGTTCATTGGGAGAGTTCCCTTCACCGAGGTTTTTTTATCCTCATGTTATTAACTGGGCTTTTCAGCTTTGTTAATTTCCCTTGAGTTTTTCCCTCACACTTGCAATAATTCCTCCAAAGTGGTGAACGACGTTCTAATGGGCTTATCCTCTGGTGACTATTGTTAGGAAATGATGTAAATGACCATGCATGACATCTTAGAAGGTCTCGCGGAATTTCGTCAAGTCTAGGTTAGCTTTTTTTAATTAATTAATTTTTAATAAATTTTTCCTAAGTTTGGAGGTTTAATTATTTAATTAATTAATTATTTTTGAGCAATTATTGTAAAAACTAGGTCTTTGGGTTTTTTATAGGGGTATTTGTGCTCAAAAGAAATGGAATAGCACCCTCTACACCCCTAGACCAAGTTTCATCTCAGTTGGACAACATTTGCTAGGTGATTGTCCATTAGGAGTGTCAGACAGCCAAAAACAACAATTTTAATTGCTAGTCTTGATAAAGTCAAAGATGTAACTTTTTGTATTTTTGAGCTAGGGATTGGATGTAAAGATAGAAAAAGGGTGAGAGAGATTTTTCCTAACCTTTTCCAACCCTCACATCACACCCTCACCTAGTCATTAAGCAAAAACGTCACTTTTCCTAAAGCGGTGTGCCTCCCTTCTAGAAAGTCTCCAAAAAGTAAAAAAATAATAAAAAAATTAGTGGGAGACTTATTATAACCCTTGGCACGCTTTTCCTAGCCTCCCACTACCCTTTTTTCTTGATCCCAACACTCCCTCACTCATCCACCTCCTTGATCCATGTCTCAAACCCTAGATGGTGCGCCCTCCCCTTGGGATTCTAGCTTGTGCTTGGTGGTGGACACTTGGCATTGATCCAAGAGGGGTGAATTTTCCTCTCCAAGTATAAAAGGAACCCCTCTCAGCCTCATTTACTTACCATGTCTTGAGCTATTGTAATGCTACTTGATTTCTCTCTCTCTCTCTCTCTCTCTCTCTCTCTCTCTCTTGTTCCATCTTTCTTCCATTCTTTGGCTCTTAGGGTTTTGGAGCAAGTATTTCTCCAAGATCCATTTATTGATTAATAAAGGAGAAACTTTGGAGGATCATTGGGAGAGGAATGAAGTGTCTTGTTCTTGCGACACATGAGGTAATATTGGTTTGATTTGGCATGGTGATTGCATAGATTAGATCTTGGGTAAAGTGTTACTTGGGTAGATCTAACAATGCATGTTCTTGTAGATCTATATATGTGGGTTTGCTAGATAGGGTTGAAGTGCCATCCTATTATCATATCCAATCATATTATCTTTTGTATGCATATCATCTTGTTAGATCATGCAGGTTTGGCTTCAAGGGTTTCATTGGGAATGCCTCAAAGAAGAGTCCTCCCTTGAAACACACATAAACTCATCTTTCTCACTCTTCTTTTCTCATTCTTTCTTGTTGTCCTTTCATATATATTTTAGCTAGCTTAACATAGTATATTGGTCATCTATATCTATTTTTTCCATAAATTTTTCTATGTGAAAAATTTCTATCAAAAATAGAAATTTTTCTTCATCTTTGCTTGTTGTGTGTAGCATTTCTAGCAAGCATACCTTGCTGGTTTTTGCAGGTTTAGATCTAGTTGAGGGGGTTACGTTGCCCTAAAATAGCCACACAACACTCCAAGACCCTTCTCTTCAAGTGGGTAACATTCTCAACCTTTCTCTTCACTTTCTCTAGCTTCTTGTGCTTATTCTCCTTCATTATTGTTGATTTTTAATAGCTCATTGTTTGGGAGAAGGATTGGTACGGCCTACCTCCCACGTGTGAGCTTGGATCTAGATCTAGCTTAGAGTTTTTCATCTCAAAATCACTCTCCTAAGCTAGGATGTGGGGTTAGTGAGCTTCTTTCTTGCCTTGCTCGCTTGCCTCTATTTCTTCTCTCTCTTGCTTGCATCTCTTTCTTCTCTCTGTTTATTTCCAAGTTATCTCTAAGTTTAATAATTTCCTACATCTTGGTAGAGGAATACCCAAAATCGTAAGGCTAGGTTAAGTAATATGTTTTTTATCTTTTCATGCTCTAATGGTTTAAATTTTCTAGATTTAGATCTTTCACACACTTAATCCTAAGCTCAATCAACTTGCTTAGATCTACTTGCATGTTTTGAGCTCTCTAAGATCTATTTCGTTTACATGCTTTAATCCAACACACATTAAATGGTTTATGCATTGATGGTATAATAGGTAACACTTTCTTTCATGCTATAACATTCTTAAGGCCATTTGACAACACACCTAAAGTAAATATTGTTGATAAGTTGATAGTGTAGGTACATACTTAAATCTTCAAGCTTTTCACACTTAATGTTTTTTTTCTCTATAAGTGGTAATAAGCTTCAGCTTCCTTTTTTCTCTTTTGGCAAGTTGTCCTTGCCCTTGTGATTTCGTTTTCTTTCATAGCAAGCTACTCATATGAATGATCTAATGCATGGTGATCAACTAAATAGTTATTGAGCTCTCTTTTAATGCTTCATATGTGTTGATGCTCTTCATCTTAACACTTAAATAACACACTTTCTTAAGCTCATAAAATTTTCGGTTTTGCTCTAAAATCACCAAATTTAGGCATCTTAAAGTCATTAAAACACTCTAAAATACACCTAAAAGTCTAACCAATTGATATACATACTTAATAGACTTAATAGGTTACTTTAAACCACCATCTTCACCATCTAAAACAGGGATTGAAAAGGGCAACGGAAGGTGATAGGTCGGGAACGGTCTCACGGCACGAAGGAGCGTCATTTTCGTAAAAACTCAATCCTTCGGGCTGACCTGCGAAGCTAGGGTAGGCCTCGTTGCCTCACTTCTTGAGCATCCAGCAGCTATTTGGCAATCGGGGGAGGAAGTTTTTGGTTAAACACTTAATAAGGGCAACTAAAATCTTTTCAATCTTAAGAAACCCTTAACTCACTAAGTAATTAAACCTTGGGGTTAATACTTATAATTCATCTAATAACATTTTGTGGGTTAAATAACTAAGGTGTTGAGTATCATCGTCATTGTGGAACACTTATGCTTTAATTTCTAAATCTTCTAAGTATCCTTTATGTGTTGATGATGCTCTTAATGTGTTGATGATGCTAATGCTTTAATCTTCTTTATATCATGCACATATAAACAAAACATGGTTACCTTGTTACATTGTATCTCGTTGTTAAGGTCCTAACCCGCACATAGGTAGATCAATGTATTCAGATGTAATAAAGGTTAATATTAATAAGGCCTTTCAATAAAATAGAATAAGGCGGATGTAAGAAGACCTAATAGAAGCTTC
>JASDQU010296316.1:1158-11527 GCA_032191745.1 Picea mariana | reverse complement strand
TCAGTAGAGGTTTAAATAAGCCTCTTAGGAATGGGGTAAGATAGGGTGTTACTCCTTTAAAACTTCTCTAACAAGTTTTTAAGCGACTCGTTCATGAGCCTAAGCAGGCCAAGTGTTGTTTCCCGCTCTGATACCAATTTGTAACACAACCGACCCCTAAGTACCCTTTCTAGGGATGGGGCATCAAAATTTTGCTTACTTTAATCATCTCGAATCCTTTGTCCAAGGTATTCATCCTCTTCTACTCACCCATAGTTCTCTAACGATTGCTACCAGGCTCAAATTTGAGCTTTGGATTGCAAGTTATGGCCTCCCAAAGTTCTTCGGGTGTTCTTAGTCAAGGGCCACATGAAGACCATGTGGGTCCATCTCATTCGTACCATCCCTAAGTTCCTACATCCATAGTGGAATTCCATCCACTGTCTAACCCAACGACGAAACTCACCCTTGTTTATCACATAAGCTAGAGGGGAGTTCGGCGTTAGGCGCTTCGGTGTTGAACGTCCCTTTTCCTCTCTGCACGCAAATCCTCCGAAGTCTTGAAATCCCAAACTCTCAAAGGAGCTTGAAATATCTTCACATGGCTTCAACCTTTGGGCCTTTTGGCTTATCTACGATGCTACACCCCAAACCTCTGGAGTTTCGAAGTCTCGGACTCTCGAAGGGTCCACCCTCACATGTGGTGACGTATTAAATGCAGAGGCAAGGGCAGGTGAGTCCCGAGCACTCCACTCACCAGATGGACCAAGCAAGTATGTGCTAGGGGTGACACACAACAAGGTAGAGATGAAATGTGGCCCATACAGTGGGTGACATGTGTCATGTTTTAATGGGCATATAAGATCTGCGAAACGTACGAATCCAGGTGACACGTGGCATGTCAATCGTGGGTCCATGTCACCCTGGGTGATGTCAATGTGTCACGTCACTCTGGGTTGGAAGCCTTCCACCAGCCTTCGATCTCATGGTCAATATGTATCCATGTAGACCCCTTGATCTAAGGCCTCCGTTACTTCGACGTTCAGAGGATTCGTTGTGTGACTTCCTCCTAGCTCCCAGAGTAGTCATCACCGGGCTGACCCTGGTCTAGATCTACGGTCATGGGAGATCTTGAAGGGTCCCTAGATCTACGGTTCTCATTAATTCCTAGCTCCAACATTCAGGGTCTTCAGTGTTATGGCTGATCCGCTCTCCCGAAGTAGGACTTTGCCGAAGTATCATACGCGAGTCCCTCCACTGGTTCATCAGACGATTACGAGGGGTTCTTAATGAACTCCCCAGATCCACGACTTTCATCAATTCGTAACTCTGACGTTCGGGGAACTTGGTGCTATAACACCTCTGTTCACCCAAAGTAGTCAACACTGGATCTACCTCGACTTAGATCCAACAGCCACGGGGGCTCCCGAGTACCCTCGAATTTGTGACTCGTGTTACTTCATGATTGGTAAGTGGGTCAGGGTTTAACGGTGGGACATGTCTATCTACCATGGTTAGGGAAATTGCGAGACATCGATCAACCTCGTGGGTAACCGTAACACAAGTTGCCTTCATTCAGTTTGCAAATGGTAAGGTCGTAACACCCTGGAATTCCGAAGCCAGAAAGGATTAGCTCCTTTCGGGCCTAGCGCAAGGTCCCCATACCTTGGTCACATGGGTCCTCTAAAAATTATCGTGGACTACATGCTAATCTCTTAGCCATGAATTGGTTAAGGCCATGGACATGAGCCCTCAATCACATAGGTGAAGGGTCTGAAGGAGAGGCCCTCCTTTCCACCGAGTTTGAACTTGACATTCCCGCGACAGTAAATTAGAGAGGTCGAAAGTACTTAAGAATTTCAATTAACCCTACTCCAACTCTCTTGCAGACCCATGACCCATAACTCTCTAGCTGCTAAGCTGAGGCAACCAAAAGACCATTCAAAAACATGGGTTCATAGAGAAACAATAAAAATTTCTACCTTAACTATTCAATACAGGTTTTAGTCATAAACATGTATATTCAAACATTCTTTTAAATTTCTGTACATAGAGTATGAAAATACTTATCAGAAAACAAAATCGTGAAGCGACTGCTGAAAGGGGTGCATGTTTCCACCCATCCGTAGGCACAACCAATCTTGAACGGATTTACCGCTGGACACCTCCTAGTTAGACCATGATGCTATGAGAGAGACTCTTTCTTCTTGCTTATCGACAATCATGGACATGGGTTACTCTCCTCCTCCCTCAGGTGCTTGGAAACCAGTTTTATTTGTACCAAGCAAGGGGGTCTGCACGAGTACTTCCATAATCACTCGTCAGCCCCGTTTATCATCTTGGACTGAAAATGTTTCCAGCAACTTCTTGCAACCATAACGAGTTTTTTTCTTAGTTCTCCTTTGAACCAAAGAGCTGCAAGCACTCTTCTCACTCTTAGAGATTGGTCTCTCCACTCTGCTTCCTCACAGATCTGCCTCTGCCCATGAAATTACTTCCTTTCTTTTCTTCCTCAACACGATTGCGTGGGTCCGAATCCCCAGCTCCCGGTCAGGTCTAGAAGCATTGCAAATGGGTACTCTACTCCATCTCCTCATTAACTCTTGAGGAGGACTTTTCCAACTACCAACCTAACTGGTAATTCATTTCTGGGTCAGAGGACTATTCTGGGTCTGGGAAATTAAATCCAGTGAGGTACTCGTTTGGTGGGGGTTATCTCAACCATTTCTAGTTCCCCTCACCATCTCTCTCTCATAGCATCATGATCTATCTTGGCAAACCCCCCTTTCAGCAGCTATGCAACACTATCCATTTTAAAATAATGACATAAATACATACATGACCTTTTATAACAAAAGGTCCATCAAATCCAACGTTCACACATATTTAGTCTACCACCGTCTTTTGGCAAGTTATAGTTATATTTACAAGCTGGGAGAAACAAGGGTATTACATCGGTGCTTGGGTCGGAGCTTTGAGGTCCTTCTTTTTGGGTGTGCTGTGTTGATTTGTGTATTCTAGGTCAACAATTTGAGGTCCTATCCTTGGGCGTGTAGTTAACTAACTTCTCTCTTTTGGATGCGGGGTGGTGTATCACTGTTCATAGGTGCATGATTACTTTGGTTATTTGGTTTCCATGGTTCTAGTTTCTAGTGTGTATTGTATGCCGCTCTGGCTTGACCCGTCCAACCTATGGAGTTTTCTTTGGGGTCTGCCTTTGTTGCTCTTTCGCCATACAGTTTGATGCTTTTTCTGATTACTTTGCTTTTTGTGGATGCTTGGTGGATGTTGGTGTTAGGTTCATCTCTCTTGTCAGTTGGGATCCTCTCTCTATGCCCTTATTTGGATGCATTTTTCACCTTCTTGAGGTTTTTTAGTATATATATGTTGATGCTAGTTTATATCAACATGGATCGCAAATACAAGGTTTTCCTTGTATCTTTAGAATGTAATTTTGGTTTCTAATGAAATAAAAATTACTCTTTTTTCTTGGGAAAAAAATTTACAACTTTGATAATTCAATCCCATGTGTTGACTTAGTTGTTTTACATCTTCTAAGGATAAGTGTTATGTTGTTGTGTCACCTAATTGGAGATATGTGTCTACTACGAGTTGAATATTTCATTCCCTTTATGCACTTTACCCCTAGGTTTATTTTGATTTTGGTTCAACCAACTATTTGATTGGGAACTATTGCAGCTTCTATCATTAAAGATTACTTTGCTATGTTCATTGGAGATAGAAGGTTTGAGTTCTTGTCTTTGCTATGTTCATTGGAGATAGAAGGCTTGAGTTCTTGTCTTGATCCAAAGAATATGATTCATGCCTCCGTTTTTCCTTCCCATAAGAATTTTCTTACAAAGAAAAGTTGACTTCAAAGTCATAACTGTATCAATATCTTTATTGCACCACCGTGGAGATGAAACATTATCATTTGTCAATGTTGTATGGGGTGGATTTTTATGTGATCTTGCTTGAACACATCCAATATATCTAATATAGAATAATGCAATGTTATTATTACATATTGTTTAATGTCTACAACTTTATTAGAAAATATTATACACAAGTTTATAATAATAATAATAATAATAATAATCTATTTTTAAGGTCACAACCAAGCCATACATCAAATTGGTATATGAAACCCCATAGTATGTGGGACAAGGGACCCCCTCTGTGCAACGATTTGACTGCTAAAGTCTACGGAGGTATACATACCCTACCCTCCTCTGGATTTGAACTTGTGACCTTTAAGAAGGAAACACATATTCTTAACTATTAAGTCCATATTGAAAAGAAAAAAATGAAAAAAAAAACTTGTTGCAATTCACTTAAAATGCTAAAAAAAAAACTCTACTAAACGAGTTCAAATCCCACACTTTCTCCATAGCAAAAAAAACACTATCGACATAATTCCAAATTCATTGTGCATTTAAACATATACTTCATCCCTCGGATGGGGTGATACCAGGCAACAATCGTGCATGCGACACAGAGAGGTAAGCCGGACAGCTAGACAACCAGGTGGAGCTCGCAGGTACCAACTCTCCTAGCACGTCCCATCCCCTACCCAACACATCACCTCACGTTTTAAGTCTCCATGCTGCCACCTTACCGACCCTTCACGCCTGAAGCCTGTCACGCGAGCTGGAGATTTTGCAGGGTGCGAATGAGTATGGAGAGCTGCACGTCACCTCAGCAATCACCTCCCCCTCCTAGACCAGGAGGCCTCATAGCTGAACTATGGGGCATTTCCACTCTATCATATCACCACACCCTCCCTCCCCCTCACAAGTTTTGAATGATCTCCAAGCTCTGCGCATCCACCCTCCTAGTCTCAACACCCCTTATGCCATGCCTGAGGGGCAAATCTAGAAGAGACGTGGCCTGGTACGCAGCCAGGGGTAGGAAAATGCCAAATTCCACCCACCTCTTGGACAATAAGAGACCATGCACTGATATCCCTTTAGATTTAGATGCCCTTCCTGTTCTGCCTCCTATTTTAGCTCTTGCTCCAACAGAGACGCCGCTGGAAGCAACTCAAGATCTCTCGCCTCTCTCAAATGAATATGGATGCCAGGTTGAATGGTTCGACGCCTTCGAGAACTCCCTGGGCTACACACCACCCCTACCCTTTCCTCCTTCACCACGGGGCCACCTTTCTGAAGCCACCTTCACCACCCCGACGGATTTTCCGGCCTGCCCCCTTGGCCACAATCATGCTAGCCAAGAAGAGATTTCTCAGGCTCCGCGCGTTCCGGCTAAAGGCTAGCAGGACATAAAAAATGCTCTCAGGGAATTGCAGACGCAAGACGAAGAACAAAGGAGAAGGGTGGAAAAGTTGCTTCTCTTCCTCCAAGACCTCAGGCAGGCGAGTGCTGAATGAGACAAAGGCAAGCTAAAGAATACCCAAGTCTTCGCAGGCCCATCTTATGGTCCAAGTCTCTAAAAGGTTCTCTTTTTTGTTAGTCTCTCAATCAATGTTTTTCCAGTTTGTAAGGCAAATTTATAAATAGTCAGCTATGTTTAGACATTCTGATATGCTTAGCTTAAATCTCAGACAGCCCAAAGCCCTGCGCGACACAGTTAGTTCTCTCAGTAAAATCACTACTGCTTATTTTTGGACAAGTATCAACATATTTTGGACAAGTGTCATTAAATTTTGGAACCAGAGCCAACAGTGGTTTCCTAGCCGGGCATTGTTGACACCTGAAACAAACAAATTGTAAATTTTCAAAAGGCTCTAATATACTCACTAACTTACCAAAAAAAAAGAAGAAAACATATACTTCATCAATTTTTCTAACTGTTATAAGTAAGTCCAAGAAGAAATGCATAAGCTACAAAAGAAAGCATTAACAAGATGTTGATTATTTTAAGGTATAGTGTTAGTTTCATAAATTATCACCTCCATTTTTGAGAGTAAGATTTGCACGTCTCTCATAGAATCTTGAAAATCTTTATTAATTTAAAATCTAAATTTATAACCTTTTCAATATTATATTTATAAAATAAAAATAAAAATTAATAAAAGATATAGTTAAATATTTTTTAAACAAATAATTAATCAATCTTTTTTCAATATTCTAAAATTTATATTTATTATTTATTTATAAAAAACAATTATATTTATTATTTATTTATAAAAAACAATTATATTTATTATTTATAAAAAAAAGTTATTTTTATAAAAATTAAAATATTAAATATTAAATTAAATACTTAAATCTTGAGACACACATTCTTTTTTTAGATCTAGAGGAATCGGTAACACAACCAGAATTATCTAGGCGAGGCTTAGGTTCAAATCTGGTTGGCCGCCACTATAACTCATAGGCTAGTGCCAACAACGTGCAAGCCAACGCCTAGCAAGAAACTTATGACTTACCAAGAGCCGAGACGTCCCAAAGCCCACCGAAATGGAAACTTTTATTCGAGGGGGTGTCTACTCTTCTAGCCTTATCATAACGAGCCAATATCTCAATGAGGTTTGATCTCTGGTGGTTTGGATGAAAATCACTGTCTCCCACCAATAGGCCCCAAGTTCTTGACTTTGAGATGCACATTCTACAAACGACATATTCCATTAAGGAACAATATATGTATGCACGATAGGTGGCATTCCATTAAGGAACAAGGCACATGCATGATAGGTCAAAATTTTGTTAATGGTTAAATTAAGTAGTTAGGTCTTAATTTTTTTTTGATCTGTTTATTACGTTGTTGGGTGGACACAAAATTTTACTCATACTTGGGTTTAAATTTTAGTGCTTGAGGACTTTATATCAAAGCCAACTTTACCATAACATTGTAAAGTTGGAATTATACTTCTTTCCTTGTTAGTCTCTGTTGAGGGCAATGCATGGAATATAGCATTTGATTGGGCATTGGAGGTTGACCATGATTAATTTGAGTTTGATCATAAATATTTTTATGCTTTTCAAAGTTTGTATATAGGAGAAAATAAAATATTATTTTTTATGATATTTAAATTAATTTTATCAAACACGTTATTGGCTAACAACATCGATGTCTTATTGCGGAGCTTGATAGACAAGGTAAGCTTTTCACTCTATTATAACTTCATATTAAATCTAAGGTGAATTTTTTCCAATGTTACATAACATTTGTTTTCAATCTTTTATAACTTCATTGATTTGATAGATCCAAGAAATTTCATTGATCATTTTCAATCTATTTTAACTTCCTTGATCTGATAGATTCGAGAAATTTCATTGATCATTGATATCTTTCTGACATGATTTTTCTGAGGACGACGACAATGAATTATATCTCCTGACAAATCAATCAAATCGATTTGTGTATGCATTATGGTGAGGCAGTGATGCACCGCCTCACCGATCAATGTATGCATTATGGCGGATCTCTGTATGCATTATGGTGAGGCAGTCACTAATTTTCTTCTCTTCATTGCATCACTATCACTATCACCTCAACTTAGCATCTGAACTTCATTGCTATCACCTCAACTTAGCATTTGAAGTCGCAATCTCTCTTTGTGGGTGCGAGGTTCCTTCTTTCCTTAAAACTATCGGTAAGGCCACTTCGTTGCATCGATATCACCTCAGTTTAACATTTGATCTCAACTTAGCATTTCAAGTTGTAAGCTCTCTTTGAAAGTGCTAGGTTCCTTCTTTCCTTCTTAGAACTCTCTGTAACATAGTACTGCATGGTTTGCACACACAATGCAAGCATGATTTGCACACACAATGCAATGTTGTAGGTACTGAAAGTGCGCACATCAACATAGATCAAGCACAAACAGAAACAAGGAAGGTAAAGCCTGCCACATAAGGACAAAAAAAGAAAGGCTCATAAACCTTTTTAGAATAGAAGATCCAAAAATACCATGCACCAGCGAGGAACTTGGTGCCAACAATCAATCAATAAATACTATTTACTTGTTGGTTGGCCCTGAAGCACAATCACCTTGGTAGTCAGATTGTCGCAACTACTTTACAATCAACAACATTAGGGGGATATTTCTTATTCAATCATATATCTTTTCTTTTCTTGGCTTCCAATGATGCCATGTTATTCCAACGCATGGCTTGCAATGACCTACCAAATATATTCTTGTATTGATTGCATATTCTTTTATTGTCTGTAGCTCACAAGAGAAACAACCCTAGCTAGATCAAGAGTCCATAGATTGTGCTTGAGATGTGATGGGATGGGGGGAGAAGTGGGCACATCATCATTTCCCCGATTCCCAGATATAGCTCTGGCCCTTCTATATTCGATTCCTAATTTTAGGGCCAATAACTCTTGAATCTAATAAGCTAAGGTTCCTTACTTCATTCAGGGCTTCACTCACGGGTTGCATGAACCGCTCATGAATAGTCGAACATACCTTTGCTTGTGAGCTGTTGTAGTAGTGCATGACTCTACTATAACATAAGATTGAGCTCACTGAGTAGCTTAGATGAATGGATTCGACTTGGTATAGGGAGGGATTTTCCATTTTAGGTTGAACCCTCCTTGACTAGTTTTGATAAAGTCCCACAAACTAGAAAAGGACCCAACAGTTCAAGAAGGTGGAGGAGCAGGTTGAAGGTTTCCCAGATGAGAGGCAAAAAAGTTTTGGGACATGCCAAAACGCCGCGACTTTTTGAATGTCAGTCTAATCCCTCAAGGTCTATGAAACATGGGCGTCCAGACTCTAGTAGTTCCCTACCAAAGGGATCCTTGAAGGGGGTTGCCTGCTTTGGAGCTTCAACACTTGTTTGCAGCCTAAGGCATGCAGACGTTACATTGCCCCTACATCCACTAAATCCCTCCATGTGGTTGAGTGAAAGAATGGGTGGATGAAAGGACGTGGTGGATGATAAATACTTGGTATATAATTCTACGTGTAGATTATTGCATTTTAGTTTTATTTCATCTTGTTTTACTTTACTTTAATTATATTTAGTTTAATTTAATTAAATTTACATAAGAGTATACAAGCTAGGCCAATGGCCACTCTGTACTCTCTGATTATACATCAACATGCTATTTTTATTGCTTACAAGTTTCTCTCTCAAGATTGGAAGAGAATCCTTTTTTTGAGCATGGTGGAAGGTGAACCCATCTTGGCCGTCCCATAACCCACTATTCATAATATGGCAAACAGATTTTTTTTTTTAATTTTATGTATTTTTCCCATGTTGACCAATGTTATTGCATTGGTTTCCTCTGCTATTAACACCATATTCCCTTGTTCTTTGTTAGTTTTTTGTGTACGTTGTGTTGGGTTGTGTTGTTTTATGGTTTCTATGTGTATACGATCTTCCCAAAATAGTTGTAAGAAGCCTCAACCAGGGTTCAATTGTTGTTAGCATGGATTTTCATCCTCAGTAGTAGACAATTATATTAGGTAATCTGCAATTTCATTTGCCAAAATTCTATATTTTAGTCTTCTAAAGTCTATTTATTCATCTAGAAAGTGCTTTCCTAGAAGGTGATTCTTAGCAGCATAGAAGTTTGGATGATTCAAACACATTTCTTGTTATATGTGTTTAGGCCGCTCTTTCAAAAGAATCAGTTGTGTCAGTGAATTGGGGTATTTGGAGCCCAGACAGAGCATTTGTTGGTATGTAAATTTGTCTTCTTTGTGTCCAGTTTAGGTGTTTATATCTATTTTTCATGACACTTTCTTCATATGGTAAGTTGATTAAGCCAATTTTGCCATACCAATACCTATATGGGAGGCATTGTTCATTTGATATAACCCTGCATGTAGGAGTGGCATTTTTTGAGCATATATTTCAAATATATTCGTATAATTTGACTAGATAGTTGGGGCAACACCTTCAGCTTCATATTCAAGCTGAACATTAGGTTACATTTTGTGGTAGTTGATTTTTGTGATACATGGTTGTAAATGACAATAGTATTACAACATTCTAGATTGATGGACATATCAATGGTGTGAACGACATTGTTTTTGTAAACTTTGGTTGCATGGCTGACAATAATTAGTGTTGTTGGAGTGTTTTTATTTCAATTTTCAATCCCACAAAGTATTACATATCAATACATTTTGAGGCTCCCAAGTCAAGTATTTCTTCTTGCACACAGCAACCCCTTTTCTTTCTTCATGCCAAGATTGGAATATCTAATATTTTGATCAATCCATACACAGTTTGGATGTAAGTCATATCTCATCTAGCATAGAATGAGCACATGTTTTTGTTGCTACATTTTTCTCTTTGACCTTGTCAGGAGAGCTTCATCAGATTGTACCTAGGCTTCCTAGGAATTACCCAAGTTCTCCCAGCCCTAGTCATGCCCACATCATGAGACTTTGTGTTAGCAATTATAGATACAAATTATTCTCCATATATACACCTACACCTACCTCTTTAGCAACCCTTGTTTTTTT
>JASDQU010296315.1:0-10659 GCA_032191745.1 Picea mariana | reverse complement strand
GGTGAGTTCTTTTCTTCAACCTATCTTTTGTACTGAGACAATACATTATCTTGACAGAAGGTTAGGTTAGAGGATAAGCTCTATGATCAAATTTTAATCCTTCTAATAATTTGATCATATATTCAACATGCAACACTGATCAAGATGATGTCATGAAAAATAGATGCATATCATAATAATCACACATGGGTTGCATCATTCCTCGAAATGTTTTGGATCTTGAGATCCTGTTATAACCCTAAATTGCACCACACATGCTTACCTGGCACCAGGACAACTCATATCCCTTCCTTGCCAAAGCCACACTGAATAAGCTCTTGAAAATCCTCTTAAATCAAGTGACACGCACCCTAAACCACTACTGCATGCGTTGGAACACTGGCAGGACTACTACTGCACACGTGGGAACGCTGGCTGGCCTACTACAGCCCGCGTTTACCTAACAAAGCATAAAAATAGGAAAGTTTCCGATGAGATAAAAAGATATGGGTCAGTTAACTGAAACTTCCAGCCATGCATGGCCGAGAGTTCGTACAAAACCCTAGCTCCTTCTAGCCTATAAAAGAAGGGGTAGGGGTACTATTTGGAGGGGGAAAATTATAGCAAATAAACTCTGCCCAATTTCTGAATCTGTTTGTCCCAACCCTTTAGCCTTTCCTCAAGATTAAGGAGAATTAAAGCAAAGCAGTTGGAGGACAAAGAAGAGGAGGAGCCCAAGATCAGGATCGAGGAATGGTGGCTGGTCTCTATCATTATTGTAAGTTGATTCATCTTGAGATTAATAAAAGAATACTTTTCCTGTCCCAATGCACAAGTTATATATGTTTTATTTCATTTATGCTTAATCTCTAACCCTCAAGTAGAAAAATAGCATGCATGTGTAGTGTTTTGTCTTGATTGCAGGATTGTCTTTGGAAGGAGAAGCGCAAGCAAGAGGACAAAGCGCAATGGAGGATATACACCAAACATCAATAAAAAGGTTAGTAGGTCTTTTCCATGCTTGTGTGTGAAAAAGGGGTTTGAGTTTTGGGGTGACAGGTTAAAAGTGATTTCTTTAAGGTCATGATCTGCATGTAAGCCTAACCCTAGCTTACTAGTCCATAGGGTATTATTTCCCAACAACAGATCCTTCTGGATCTATGGCAAGAGATCCCTTCTCCTACAAATACTCTTTAGGGTTTAACCATTAAACATATGAGAGTACATACCTCTGATAGCATTTGTAGGTGGTGGCTTCATCTGGAAGCAACGATAATCATTACCAACTCTTAAGAAAACTTCATGGGTGATTGCAACTGGTTCTACGGATGCAACTGCAACTGGTACTGCAACTGCAACTAGTTCTGAGACTGCAACTGCAACTACAACTTAGGGTTTTATGAGGAAACCCTAATTTTTCAAACTTTGAATTTTGAAATTCTGATCTAGGGGATAGATGCGTTGAGCTGAGGCAAGTATGTTGGTGCAGTCAGAATTTCAAAAAACCAACTTTTACCCCCTCAAACTTGATCTGTGGATTTCTGGTACTTCTAGTACTTCTGGTACTCTGGTTTTATGTGAAACTAGGGTTTCACTTTCCAGGATATCTAGCCATTGAAAAGGTGCACCGATGATTCCAAATTGATCCTTGGGGGAGGGTACAACTTTCTAGATAGTTTTAGGGATGAAAAGATTCACTTTTGAAAAACCCTAATTTGCAGGTACGACAACAATGACATTTTTATCTTGTGAAAGATGCTTCCTTCAGCTTCAATCTGATCCCATGTTAATGTTTAAGACAATATTATAGATGTTTTCGTTTCATTAGATAACAATAGCATAATCCAAGATCACTGAGAAATACACAATCATAAGAGACACAACATTTATCCTGGGAAACCCTCTAGGGGAATAAAACCCAACAAAACTTCCTTAATATAGATAGCCAATACAATTCCAAATGATCTCTTATGATAATACAGAAAGTCCTCTCCTAGATATGCACCACTCTCTCTCTCCTTTGCTGGTAATAGATCAGAACTTATCTCTCAAACTGAGCAAGTTAGTTGTGTCTAAGTGAGGCGCTAGCCTCCTTTATTTATACAAGTTTGGCACATGTGAAGTGTCTCTTCACTGGCAGGGTCGACTTCTCAAACTGGGTGGGTAAAACCACCTTTATTATATTTCTGGGTCTCATTAATAACTGCTGGGACCAACTTATTATTCTGCCTATTACAATTGTCTTTTGACCAATCCGCAAAAGGGGATTTGGTCCTATTACAATAACTGACATGATCAATCCACGATGGGGATTTATCCTATGAATAATATATCAATAATAATAATAATACTCTTTGTAGTTACATTATTTCAACATGACATACTCTCAGCATGATATGCAAAAGTAGGAGATTCATCTCCTACATGACATATAGGGGTTGGAGATGTACCATTTCTAGGACTTGTGTTGATAAGAATGTTTCCCCCAACTTGACTAGTAGTGGTCGGGTGCGAATTGTCAACGAGACTTGCAGAAGTAGTTAACCCATCACCAACATAACTGACAGATGTTGGTGATGGAGCACCATTATGACTAATAGTGACTGGGCTAGAAACAGGCTATGGCATTTGATGCCAAGGTCCAGGGAAAGATTGACTTTGAAACATCCCAGCCTAGGATGGGTCCTGGTTTACCCCTTGTCCCTATCCAGGAATGTAGTATCCTCCATTTAATTGATTCAGAGAGGTTTGAATGGGCATCATCACTGAAGTCTGTAAAGAGATGGAAGTATGATAGGGAATATTTGAGTGATGAAATATGTTGCCCCCTAGTGAAGGGGTTCCTTGAAGAGGATAGCCCGAACCGTAAAATTGATTCTCCCCATGAGATACACCCGGGGATATATGTAGACTTTCCATGGAAAAAGTGTTCAGAGGAATTGACATGACAAACGGAGGATACATGGATGGAGTGTAATAAGTAGAATAAGCACCCATCAATGATAAAAAGAACTCAGTCGAGAATCCTAAGGTCAACTAGTAAACAAAAAGCACACCAAAAGTCAAACGGCCAATATGCATGCAAATAGGCTAAAGTGGCTAAGTGGCCTCCCTCCCTGAAGAAGGTATGTCTCATCCAAGAGGGACTTGATACTCCCCGCTAAAGATCAGAGGTAACAAAATCAGTTATAGGGGCCCTTGTGGGCTTAAAAACCAGTCAGTAAGTTTCCCCTAGAGAGGTAATCCTCCATAAAGGTTGTGTGATGTCTGACCCCTATCTGACCTAGGGTACCTGCAAAATAACCCCTACAAGTAACCTATGAGATACCTAAGTCAAGAAAGTAATAAAACACTGTATAACTGATGTACGGGCGAGCAGTCGTAAGTCTATATCACCGTATGGGAAAGGTAGCAAAGACTAAAACCTTGAAAGTACCGCCTCTCACGGAGGTATGGGCACTAGCAAGATCCCCAAATATGAATAAATCCACAAAAATATCTCTAACGCTAGGCGAGTATCTGGGGGATATCCCTTCAACCAACTTCACATGACCTCGTGATTAAATCCGGTGTGAGAAGAGCCTCCTGATCTTACCAATTATATAATGTATTTCTCCACTCCCTGACTCAGACACATATGTTGATTTAATTTCCTTGGAGAAGTTTACTCACAAAATCCTATTCCAAGGCACTAAATCCTAGACTAGTTTGTGCACCCTAGAAAATAAAATTGTTACTAATAAATTTTAAATTATAAAGTTGATTTTATGGCCGTGATTACTCAAAAAGGTATATGGTAATGAAACCAATGGTGTTATGACTCTACAAGAAAGTAAATATAAAGATAATGCAAAGTCCTAACTTTATTTTTTGATGAATGATATGCTCCTAAAAAAAATGCAATTTCCAAATTCAAATCTATGATTCAAAAGTAAAGATGAAATCTTTCACTGTATGTACTAAGCTAATGATAAAAATTCGAAAGACAAAAAATGACAAGCAATGCAAAATGACTATTTTTTTTGTATTTTCAATATATTAAAACTAAAAATGCATGGACTGAAAAGTAACTTGATATATAAACCTACTGTGTATAGAATAAATACAACTCAAGAAGGATATCAAGCAACAAAACACCCAACTCAATGTACAAGGTCAATAAAAATGAAAAGATGAAGAGAAAAACTTCGCCCAAAAATTCAACAAAAAGAGGGTTTCCTGACATCCCACGGGCACTCAACAGGCACTACAAAGACCTAAGAAGGCTAAAAAAGCATAAAATCCCACCCAACAAACACCAAACCAAGAAAAAAGGCAAGGAAAATGGGTGTATGCGACTGTTTGGGAAAACAGTGTGTATATACGCAGCTTACAGTGAGATAGCACATGTGTGTACGCAACTGTCAAGCAAAAAGGCACGTATATTCTTTGAAACAAAGCCAGACAAGGGGAAAATGCTAAAAACTCAGACCCAGAGTGAACAGGAGCTGTCAAGCAATGATACGACAAGAACCACAATAGAAACGAGAGCAATCTATGGAGAAAAGTACTTCAAACCCTAAAAAATAAGATTCTTCCCCAGTATGGTCACCAATTATGTTGCGAGGAAAATCTCTCTATGGCTAGGGTGAACCACAACAAACATGAGTGACTGTAGAAATTGACTCAATTCCAACATATGCTATATAAACTAATGTGCAAAAGAGGTAAGAAAGAGGCCTACCTCGTCCAAACGTTTGATGATGTCCACCGTTGAGCACTTCAACCCAAAACTTTATACCTGCAACAAGTTCTCAACAAACAAGCAAAGCAAGCATATAGTGATAATATAACAGGTTAGCACATTAGATAGCATAATCCATTAATATTCAAAACAATCATGCCCATGGATCATAACACATATATTTGCAAGATATCAATTGGACGAGAAAGGAGTATTTCTACTAATAAATGATCAGCAGAAGTGAAAACATTACAGACTTCTGTATCGGTATGGTTTGGAACCGAGAAACTGAGTTCCTTCCAACTGGGCTTCTACCACTTCAATCCTCCACAAAAGGAAAGCTCATATAAGGGAGACAAAGAGGTTCTCCATCAATAAGGGAAGATCTTGGGGGATGAACACTGTGTTCAGACTTAAAGGACAAAGGGATGCAGACTCAATAATGAAGTAATAATTTCTGCAGAGTAACTTTGCTCTCAAAGTTGAATTCTCTCCTCTTTTTCCATAGCTCGGAATTGGCTTCTTTATATCCTTCAAAATGCAACTGAAGGGTCGAGTTAGAATGTTTCTAGTATATGGAAGGCCAAGGATCATAGATCTTCTATCGTGACATGGAAACCCGACATTTATTTTTGATTTTCTGGCACAAATCCTGATGTACGCAAGCTAAAGTGGAGCAACCAACATATACATATGTTGTATAACTTGCAAGGTGCGTACAAGTGGAAAAATATTTATTTTCGTCTCTGGATTCATTGATCAGGGAAAGTAAGTCTGCATAGGGAAATGGAGTAAGGCCCTCTCTTCAAGATTGCATAGGGTGAGGCAAATCTTGTTCTAACACATATCAAGAGTGGGTTTAGGTTATCTTCTCAAGGTAATTTGTTTATTGGATGTTTTCGAGGTAATTTTTTTATTTGCTCAAGTCTATTGTGTTTTAAGTCTAAATTTGTCAGTATTAATCAATTTTCTTATATGTAGATAGTTTCCTTGAATTTCACCGGTATTACTTAGTTAAAAATATGACTTAATTTTCTTCTTTGTCTTTCTTCTATACTTGGCTATTCTATTATATGAAGTTGATTCCATCTAGAATGGTTAAAAACTAGAATCCTTTTCTTCTTTGTCTTTCTTTTATACTTAGCTATTTTATTGTATAAGGCCGATTTCATCTAAAATGGTTAAAGACTAAAACTCCAGTCTAAATGTACACAAAAACTTGAAAGATTAAAAAAATCCAAAAAAATGTATGGAGGTTATGTCTAAATAAAATATTAAACTTTCTTTTTTCAACTATGAGTTTTTGTTTTTTTTTTATTCTTTATTTCACTTAATGTGTTTTTAAATAATAAAAAAAAACACAAATACATTATTTTATGTATTTTTGTTTATTTAATTGGTATATAATTCTTCTATTTCTTTGGTTCATTTGTTTTTGTTTTACTAATTGAAACATTAAAATAAAAACATAGCATTCCATTTCATTAACTTTGACATTTGAAACAAGATAAAAGACTTATTATATTAACAAGTTTGTTTATATTTTATTTATATCATTTTTGTTTTAACATTTTCACTTTAATTCTCCTATTTCTTTGTTTCATTTGTTTTTTGTTTTACTAACTGAAACATTAAAATAAAAACATAGCATTCCATTTTATTAACTTTGACATTTGAAAGAAGATAAAAGACTCATTATATTAGCAAGTTTATTTATAGTTTATTTATATCAATTTTGTTTTAACATTTTCACTTTAAATGTTCATCAACTTTATTTAACATTTTCACTTTAAATGTTCATTAACTTTATTTAAATTATAATTTATTTATGAACTTAAAATATTTCCTCTAAATATTAATTTATTTTTAGATTTCTTTCCTTTTATTAAATCATTTTTCACTTCAACATTGTATTATTAAATCTTCACTAACCTTTTTTTTTACATTTCATATAAAAACAAATTAAAAATTGCAAAGTTAAAAAACTTATAAAATTTTAATAATTTAAAAGAGAAGAAAAGATTCATTTAATTATGCTTTTTAGGATTTTTTTGTAAATACCTAACTAGTTAGTTTAAATAGTTCAACTTTCTTTCTTAAGTTTTACTTACATTTGTAATTTAAATCTAACTTTGTTTAATTTACAAAAGAAAATACAATGCAAATCAAATGCTACAAAATCATAAAAAAAATATTCATGCTTAGACTCTTGGGTTTAGGGGTCTAATGTGTTTTATTTCCGGGGCTTAAAATTTAGGGTAACATTCTCACCTCTTCCTGTGTAGACTCATAGGAGGTTGAGATGTTGGCTTCAAAACATTCTTGTTTCGACATAAACACATGCCATACCCAATCCTTAACTGAAATTGTTCTTCTCATCAAGATCTTTCCAATGGGATATTGTGCACCCCAAACATAGTTTGTATGTGAAAGTTGCATCCCTCGGAAGTTAACATATCAACTAGACTCCTTGGGGCCCACATTCCTTTTGACCACTTAGGGTTTAGTCCTTTATGTTAAAAGGCCATTTTGGCCTCTTGGGAATAAGTGTATCTAAAACGCCTCCCTCCAGAGAGAAACTACCACCATTCTAGCTAGTTTGTATTTATTTTCATTTGATAATCTTTTCCTATTTCATTTATTAATAGAATTTTTTTCACACTATATTAATGTTCTCTTTGGAATTTTTATGTGTGTGTATTTGCATTCATATTCCCACATTTTATTTCATTCTCTATAGAGTCCATATTAATGGTATCGAAGAAATCTGTTATTTGTTATTTATTGATGCATGTCCCCAACAAGGTTAGGGTATAGAGAGTTGTGTCTCGAACTAAGTTTTTTTGGGGAATACCACTCTTTCCAACCCAAGAAACCTCCCATGGTAGATGAAAAGAGAGTTGATGGAGCAAGAGATCCTGTGACCTTGTTGTTTGAGGAAGGTCTCTCATGATTGACGAATGAGATGATGAATAATTTCACCTAGATCCTTCAACGAATTCCAACGATGATCGAGACACATTCAACAAGAAACCATTTTGGAGATGAAACACCCCTCAAGGTACAAGTTAAATTAGATAGTCCTTTATTTGAAGGAAATATAGATGTAGATGCTTTGGAGAAATAGTTAAATCTATTAGATTACTTTGTTCAAATATTTTAAAGCATAAAAAAGATAACCTTTGTGCTCCTTAAATCCCTTCCCCATGTCAAAAATTGGTGGAAAAGTTACTAGGAGGGAGACGATGGGGATGAGTCTACAATGTTTAGGATAGAACCCACTTGGGAAAAAAAATTTGATTCCCTTAAGGAGAAATTATACCTTGTTGGGAACTATGATGATTGATACATGAGATGGAAAACTCTACATCAAGAGAGATACCAGACAATGTTGGAGTACACCAATATCTTCCATACCTTGTGCTCAAAGATGGGTATCAGATACTCTGAGAAACACCTGGTTTTGAATTACAATAATGGATTACATAGGTACATCCAAATAGAGATGGATTTATTGGACATTTGTTACACACCCCACTGCTCGATTTCCCCAAAAATTGACCTTCCCGAGACGATTGCAAAATATGATATCTTTCTTACAAAACGAATGTACATAATAATGTAAACACAATAACAAGAAACATGCATGATGGGAAAATAAATCGTAACTAGCCATGCACAACAATTAATATCATCTAGCATGTCTTAAGCATATCGCATAGATAAATAAAATACACAACAAAATAAAATCACAGAGAAAAATAGAGAGAATTATCTCTGTAAAAGAATTTCACCAGCTAGTTGCAAACATTGGATGTTCCACCCAACCTTAGACATTGTTGTTCTAGATCTCAACAAAGGGTCACCCCTGAGATAGGGCTATGAATCCACAAGGACGAGTCCCGGGATGACTCTGGTTTTCCCAAACCAGTATGGATAATCAACTCTCATAGTTTCTCAACCATATAACAATTACATTTTACCATCGCTCTTTCCTCTCAGCCTACACAACACAAGAGCATAAAACCCCTTCATTTCCACTCAGTCCCTTAGGCTAATCACCTCGATCCATGACTCCAGTACTATTGGTCAATAAATCTCAATGCTATAAACTTCCAGGACTCTTAGATGTAGACAGTCTTGGAATTACTATCAACATTCTCATGCATAAAGGCATCAAATCCTTGTTGGAACACCAATAGTTCCTATAGCCAACAACCATGGTTCACTGCCTCCAAAAACTCATCTCCCCATGCCCACGACCAGATCCAATGTGAGTGAGAAGGAAGGTAATCCTGAACAAGGCTCAAGTGGCCAAAACAAACCAACAACCCAAAATAATGAAGTAACAACAATGAAGAAACCAACCAAACAAAGAAACCATGGAGTAACCCAAAAAAAACCCACAGACATGGTTTATATAATTTTCAAGGCATAACATGGCCTCCCCAAGAGACTCACATGACCTCCCCAAGAGACTCACATGACCTTACCCCTTCTCACTAAAAATCAAGGGTAAAATTATTAGATAGAACTGTTTCGAGGGCAGTTCATTGTCTTTCCCCCTTTTCTTCTTTTAATTTTGAGTGGAAGTGAGACCCATATACTCGCGGTAAATTCTATACCAAACGAGAGTAGGTCTAATTGGGACTTTCCATCAAGATTTCTCCCTCATCTACTCGAGAGGTCATTCAGACCCGTTAACAATAATGGAGCTAGAACGAGGGAAAGATGACAAACTGAGCCATTGGAGTCATTCTTGTTAATTTTTATTTTAATTTACTAATGGTTCCACCACATATCCCTTTATGGAGGTTTTTTTCTGGTACTATACCTCCCAAACCTCCTAGAAAGATTTTACATTTCTTGTCACAACTTAGATTTGATGGCGAGAGTGAAATCTTTGCATCTAAACATGCTTTACATTTTTGGAAATTTTGTTGTTCTCAAAATATTACTGATGGAAATACCATTTGCATGGTTTTCAATCTCACTTTTGCAGGTCGGGTTAAGAGTTGGTGTGATACTTTAATGTCGGTCTCCTCTATTCACACATTGGAACAATTTATGCATGAATTTTTGCATGCTTTTGAGAATTATGATTATGATTATTTGTGTTCTGAAATTTTAGAGCTAAAGAAGAACAAGGATGAATACCTTGAAGATTTTTTTATCATATTTAATCATCTTTGCAATAGATTTCATTTGTATAATAGGCCCTCTAACAGTGATTTTATTTCTTGTTTAGTTTTTCTTACTAATGAAACACATGAATCAATGGATGAAAAATCTAAAACACGTTTAACCTTTCTTCACGTGATGATTTAGATTTAAATGAAAATGCTAAAATTGTTAATCCTTTAGTTAAACTTCATATGTATGGATATTTATTTACTATAGGGAATATAGATCAGATAAATAATTATTTTTCAGAACAATCCTATGTATCCTTCCACCACTCCTTTCCCCCTTTCCTTCCTTGTGAAGAAAAAGAGACCTCTTGTGTAGTAAGTTCGATTTTTTGTTTTTTTGTAGTTGTCCAAGAGGAGGATTTTCCTATTGATAATGGGACACTTCAGGTCACACCGATGGTTATGTCAGTTTCTGTTAAGGTCCTAACCCGCATGTAGGTAGATCAATGTATTCGGATGTAATAAAGGTCAATCTTAATAAGACCTTTCAATAAAATAGAATAAGGCGGATGTAAGAAGACCTAATAGAAGCTTCCGCTTCTAGAAGGATCTTCCTCTAGATGCTTCTTTTCAGTATAAATAGGAGTCGAGGGTATGATAACCCTAGCTTGGAATATTATTGTAACAGAGCGCTGCTCGACTGGAGGTTGCCCCCTCGAAGAGGCCTGTGAACATTGCTATCTGATTCAAAGTGCTATTTCTGTTGCTATTTCATATATCATTTCTGTGTATTGTGAAGATTATGCTGGATATTTTATTGTTATT
>JASDQU010296302.1:2730-14147 GCA_032191745.1 Picea mariana | reverse complement strand
TGAAAGCAATCTTCAAGAGATTTGAGTTTCTTTGGATAAACTCAACATCAAGTCAATTTCCTCTTTGTTTTAACTTTAATATTTCACTTCATATTCGTAGATATGAATTTTTAAAGATTGACTTTGAAAAATCCTTCATCCATGGAGTTCACCCCTTAAATCTTCCTAGGACCTGCAAAAACATAACACTTGCCTGCAATACAATATTAGATGAAAGAGGAAGAGAGGTGTACAGTCTCTCTTCTTCCAATAAATATGTAATCAATGCTTGGAAAACAAGTCCAAAGATGATATACAAAGAAAATGCATTTGTTTACCCCTTTGAGGAATGGTGGCCAGCCTAGACCTACTAACGGTATTTTGTTCACACAATCTTCGTTTTATGTCCAATTAGAGTGATTCCAAAGCCAAGTTAAAGTGAATTCATATGGATACTTCCAATATAAACAGGTTTTTAAAATCATTTAAAATAATATGCTAAAAATGGTTAAGAGTACCATGTTTAATAGAGTTGGTTGTGAATTCTTTTCTAGACCAACAATCACTATTTAGAGTGTAACTTTTTCATTAAAGATTGGATCGATGTAATTCCACTTGGAGATTAAATTAGATTCATTTTCATATACCCAGTAGAAACATGTTTTTAAAATACTTTGGTTTGATATCACAAAATGTCTGATGAACAGACCTAGGAGGCAGAGTTTCAGTGTGCTGATTTTAAGACAAGCAATCACTAAATGTGGCATAACTTTTTCATTTGAGCTCCAACTGGGATGATTAAAATTGTGTATTTATATAGACTTGAATATGTATCTCCCATATAAATATGTATCTCCCATATAAACAGTTTTTTAAAATAAGAAGTTTTGATATGTGAAATATGTCAATGAACAGTCAAGACCTAGAATTGCCAACATGCAGATTTTTCAACAAGCAGTTAGTATTTTGAGCATAACTTTTGCATATGATGTCCGATTTAGGTGATTCAAATTGATTTGGAAAATAGACTCCAAGGGATAGATTCCATATAAATATCAGGTTAAAATGTTTCCATTATATCCCTCAAGTCAAGGCTGTGCTAACTCTGTCCTCAAAATTTTACTTGAGCCCTAGTTTTGTTTTGATCATATCTTTTTGAGCTTTGATCCAAATTGAAAAATTCAAAATGGATTTAAAAACTAGATTTCAAGAGATATCTTGTTTAAAATCATTCTCCAAAATGATCCTATATGGTTACCCAAAATAGGATTGTTCTTACTACATTTTGCCATGAAATCCTTCCAAATGAGTATTGAACAATGATTTGAGGAATTATTCATAAAAGTTTGAACAAAGAGGTCTTATTGTGAACTTATTCTGCCTATTTATTTATTTATTCTATTTGATCCTACTCTATTATATAAAAATAAGTCATTCTCTCAAGTATAAGAGAATTTCCAATGCATCCATTTGCGTAATAAGATCATAAGTAAACTCACATCCAAGTTTGAAAAATATATTTTAATGAATGATTGTACATGAAAAGTTAGTTGATCATAAAGATTTGATGCCAAAGAATGTTGAAAAAGGGAGTGGTGTTGTAGCCTAATGACTAGTTGAAACCAAATTTTGAAATGATCTTTGTCTGTTTTGTTTTCCTTAATTGTCATATCACAAAGCTCTTCTTGTGGCACTTGTTCAAAATCTTGAATGCACAAGGGATCTTGTGATATACATGCTAGAAATTCTTCAATTTTTGGCTCTAATGTTTGATCTTCATTGCATGTGATCCATGACTCATTTACCTTCTCACAAAGATAACTAGAAGAAACTTCTAAGTTCTCTTCTTGTGGATCCTCTTCATGGATGCTTTGTACTTCTTCTAACTTTTGAAATGAAGATTCATCCCTAGTGACCATTCTAAATTGTGGGCTAGGATTTAAGAAGATCCTTGTGGTGGCATACCCTCCTCTAAATGATTTTTTTAACATCATGTTTTGTAGATCTTTGTTTTGCAAATGGAATTAGCAGTTAAGGAGTTTTTATTAATGTTTGGGGGTTTTGTTTCAAAAATCTACCTTTATTCTAGACATAAAGAAATATAACTAAAAAGTAAATTCTATTCTATGTTTTTGCAAGGGTTTTTGTTGTTTTCTATTTTTATATATATTTTTTTTCAATGCTTCTAAATCTATCTTAAATGTGCATCCCTGGCAACGGCGCCAAAATGTTGGGATCCAATCTACTCAAGTAAATTAGAGTGCATTTATTGTCAACCCGGAGTTTGTAAGACTTAGATGGGCACTCAAAATATATGAGCTTTAACATAGATTTGATTATTGCATGAAAATGTATCTAAAGAGTTGGATATGAAAGAGAAACTAAGCTTCTATTCATAAGTCTTGTTCATAGTTTCTCATGACATTACTCAACAATGTTTATCTAAGTAGTATCTAAAGTGCTGAATATGGAAGAGGTACTAAGCGTCTATTCAGAAGTCCTATTCATAGATCTCATGATAGTAATCAACAATTGTTTTCCTAAAGAGTATCCACTGTAAGCATTCAAGAGATATTCAAACTAGTTCTAAGGCTTATCAATGCTAGAAAGACAAAACTCTTATTCAAGAGATGCATTCATTGTCTTCTTTCATTCATTAGCAATTATCATCAATTAAATCAAAAGTACTGAAAGCGTAAATAACTCAAAAGGAATTCATGATTATCCTAATGTTTGAAAGCAAACCACACATAGAATTCTTATTCAAGAAATTATTCACAACATGAGTAAGGCTTAGAAACATTAAGCATTCTACTTAAATATGGAATTCATATAACTACAGCAAAGAATAAACTCATCTACAACAAGATCTGATCTCGAACATGTATCAAAGATTACTTGAAAAGAACATAAAGGAAGAGTGTACTAGTTTGGCAAAGGGGGCCCTCCAATGCTTCACTTGTACACTTGAGTTGTCTCAGCTAAGAAGGATCTTCTAGAAGAATTCACAACATCATATCATAGGCATTATCAAGAACAAAATGTAGAACTGATCTCAAGATTGCAAATTCCAAAGTTTCTTCATTCACATCCCAAAGGTTGTCATACTAGTCTATGCTTTAGAGTATTTATACAAGAGTTTTGAAACTAATATTGCTAATAAATATTCTAAAGATCATGATCAGATCCATAATATATACTAGGAAGGTCGAATACCCCCTTCAAATCCATAAAATATGACCAAATCTCAAGAAAATCTAAATTTGTCCATGATTTAAGGCTAAAACAGGGTATTTTCTACTGAAGTGGCCATGTTTGACCAGCATTGACTAGACACCTGGAAGGTTGAGATCTCGAAGCTGATAGCTCATCATCCATCCTTGTACATCAAGGATCATGGCCCAAGTCTCAGATTTTTCCCAGCTGTCCAACAAGTACACAAACCTAGGAGCAATTACGGGATTTAGTCAAATCCCATAATTTCTGTGATATTTTCAACTTTAATACCAAAAATTCTAAAAATTAATCCAAAAGATAAACAATGCTAAATGTACCTTTCATAGCTATTTGGATGAGAAATATGATGAAATATAAGGTGAAATGAAAGGTTTGATGGATGAAATCATGGTTTATAAGGCAAAATGAAGGTATAAAAATGAACTCAACAGCATATACTCCTCTGATCTCACACATTAAGGGGCATCTGTTATAGCAATATTTGTCTCACCATTGTTATCTTGCACAGAGGGCCTTTTTCCATTTCCCTATGCAGACTTTTCATCCCTTTTTTGATGAATCCAAAGCAAAAAATGTACATTTTTCCACATATGCGCTCCCTAACTGCTATGCAAGATGCATATATGCTTGTTGCTCCATTACAGCTCACGTATATCAGTATTTGTGCCAAAAAATATAAAATGAGGTCGAGTTTCCATGTCAAAACAAAAGATTTCTAATCCTTGGCCTTCCATATATTGGAAACATTCCAACTCATCCCTTCAGTTGCATTTTGGAGGCTATAAGAGCACAATTTAGAACTATGGAAAAGGAGGAGAAAGAATTCGACTTTGAGAGAAAAGTTACTCTGGAGAAATTACTTCATATTGAGTCTGCATCCCTTTGTCCCTCAAGTTTGAACACAGTGTTCAGCCCCCAAGCTCTTCCCTTATTATTGAGAGGACCTCTTTGTATATTTCTCATGAGCTTGCCTTTGGTGGAGGATTGAAGTGGTGGAGACCCAGTTGGAAGGAACTTGGTTTCTTGGTTTCGAACCATGCCGACACAGAATTCTATAATGTTGACACTTTTGTTGATCAATTATTAATAGAAATACTCCTTTCTTGTCCTATTGGTATCTTGAAAATATATGATTATTATCCATGGGCACGTTTGTAAAGTTTATTAATGGATTATGTTATTTGATGTGTTAACCCCTTTCGTATCATCACTATATACTTGCTTTGCTTGTTTTTTGAGAATTTCTCGCAGGCATAAAGCTTTGGGTCAAAGTGCTCAATGGTGGAACATCATCAAACATTGGATCGAGGTAGGTCTCTTTCTTATATTGCACATTAGTTTATATAACATATGTTGGAATTGAGTTGATTTCTACAATCATACCTATTTGTTGTGGTTTACCCTTGGCCATAGAGATTTTTTCCCTTGTAATATATGTCAGTGCCTCCCCCCTTCCCCCATGCACATAGGGAAGTTTAGTTGTTTGACTCCATTGTCACTACACCTTTGTTATATAGCAATATCTTAATAGAAGTATACAACGATTTAATGTACTGTCCTCGAGGTCCACATAGAAACTCTTGCTCCACTATGCTATACGACTTCATTGTGTCGACTGCAAACTCTGTTATAAAACTTGCCACAATATTGTCAAGCCAAAAATCTACTACGCGGGTGAATTTGTTGTTCACCTGTTGTAACTGCTCAATCTATACTGGGGTCCACTCTAACTGTTGAATCTGGTTTTTTGCGTGTTTATCCTTCGACCTTAGTATCCACTCATGCAATAAGTGTGGAAAATCACAGAAAAATACTTCATGCAAATCAGTAAACATGTATTTCTTGAGATACTTTCAGTGTGTTACTCTAGGGTTTTTGTTATCTTTCTGTGCAAACTCTAGCTCTTTTGTCTTTAGCCACCTTTTGATCTCTGTTTTTGTGGGATTCCACGGTCTCAACATCCCTTTCTAATGGCTCATTGCTTCCTTATTTTCTTCAGTATTTTCTTGCTCAACCTATCTCATCTACTCAATCCTCTCTTGTTCCTACCAACGGTAACGAAACCATTTGTTAGTTACTCTTTTACTTACTCTTCTATTCTGTCTAAGTTTATTGACCCAGGGTTCATGTATTTTTGGTTTTCCAACAAAGCCTCTAAAACTATGGGCCCTCCTGGTAAACTAGAAGGCAACACAACGCACAGAGTGCACTACGCAGTCTCACCTAGGATAGATTTAATGGGTGGTTATATTACTCATGTGTTTACAGCCTAGGATTGAGTGTGAGATATGAGAACTGTATATTGAACCATTATTATAACTTGTAAATGAAATATACTGTCATTTACGAATAAGCAGGAAATATAACAACTCATTCAATTAAGCATAACAATAAATACTGAAGACAATAGAGATACACATGCATTCGTCACATAACACAGATATTACCATGGTTCACCCCCTCTTGTGCTACGTCCACAAATATTTGTCTCTCATCTCTTTTATTATAGGATTTACGCATCTACAGCGTCACGCACTTTACAATCCTTCACAGCCGGGTAAGATTTAAATGAGGTGGACTAGATCACACCAGGCTCCTTAGCCTACGATCTAACCCTCAATATCTACCCTCCTTCATCTTCTTTATCTCAACAGCTTACAAAAATAGATAATATAGAAAAATATTCCATATCGCAACAACTCATAGATTACTAGCTAAACTCGATAATACTCTGGACCTCTATATCAACCACAATAATCATAACCCCCTATGATACCTAAGTATCCATATTTATACATTTTCTAGCTCTTCAGCCATTACAATACATTACCAAAACCCTAACCCTAACATCGTTAGGTCTTCCTTTCATGCGTGTGTGATGTTCTTCCTTCCAGCAGTCGTTTTCCTCGTGCATGCTTTCTTTCCCAAAATTGCCTTGCTTTTCCGGTTTGGCCTACTTCCAACATCCTATATATATGACATCAATTCGTGAGTATACCAAATAACGAATCCATTTTTCAGGTATACCGTTTGTTTCTCCTTCTACAGGACACGTTGGTCCACCTTACATCACAACTTTTACTCTTCATGGTCTCACGATTGGGTTACCGGTTTGGTTTTTTTCCACTCCAATGAACGTAAATTCTCCTAGTGCTTCGTATGTAAACACTCCACCCTAGGATCATCCACCTCATGTCGATCCTCAAGCTTCTTCTCCTGTATGGTCTCCTTCCCATTCTTCATCTTCTCCTAGTGAAATATCTACAACCAGTAACTAGGTGGACAACAAGAAGAAGAAATGGAAGATTAAGAAGAAGAAAAATAAGAAAGAGGGAAATATTCCAACCACTGCATGACATGTTGGAAGTGATAAGCCAGCCTTTGGGCATCCTACTGTGAGTGTTGATGGTGTCATCAAGTCTAAAAAGAAGAGTCGCAAGCCCAAATTCCCTTGCAGGATTTGCAAGGGTGATCACCTTCTCAAGGATTTCCCTGGTATTCCCTGGATCATAGGAGTGTGGTATCATGTTTCTTCTCAATCCACGTCATCAGCCTCTATAGGTCATGCTGGTGAAAACCCATCGACTATTGTTAAGGTTGACAGTAAGAAGGGTAAACTCAATAATCCTTGCTGGTTATGAAAGGACATGCACCATACCTACCTTTGTCTATGCATGGATGAAGCCTCAAAATTGTTAGAATCCCTTATTGTTTCTCAACATCGGCTTCCACCCTGTTATCATAAAATTTCTCCCAACCCTCCATTAGTTGATAAAGTGGTAAATCCAACCCCACCATTGGTCAATCCCACTCTCCCTTTAGATAGTGAACCCAAAGTGATTGATCCGAGTACCCCTTCGGTCGATACCATCCATCAAGTGGTCGATTCAATATCCCCATCGGTCGATCCCAATCCTCCTTTGAAGAGTGAGGATGCCGCTCATATATTTCTTGTTACTTTGGATTCCTCCAGACAAGGGGGAACTTCACCCATCCCAATGACACCCCCATCAAGAAATGGGATGATTTCCATTAATTAGAATCGTCTAACATAGGCTTCTCTTCCTTCATATGTTCCTTTTGATATCATGGTCTAATTTTGTGGTAGGGTCACGAAACCTAACACTATAATAGACGAAGGTGATTTTGTTAGCATCCTATCCTCTACTTCTTGGAAATCTCTTGGTTCCCCTCATCTTGCATCGATGAATTATAATTTTTTGGCCTTTAACAAACGTACTATTGAACCTTTATGGATCCTTCCTCAGTTACCTATTACTTTAGGAGGGAAAAATATCTATATTGATGTGATGGTAGTCCATGACCCCTTGTATTTTAATTTTCTCCTCGGGAAAGACTATGTTTATCTTATGAAGGCTCTTGCCTCCACACTCTTTCGATTGATGTGTTTCCCTCATAATGGAAACATAGTGACCATATACCAACTTTCATTCATTGGCCATCATACGATGGTCAACCATAATTCTTCCCTGAATGGTCCTTATATGCTAGCATCATCTACCCCACCACATGTCAATTATGTGGCAACATGTCCCATGCATTCAACTCTAAATGAGAAGGAATCTCTCCCTTCTTCTGACTTAGATACAGTAGTTGACATGGTGATCTCTTTGTAGTGATTTTAGAGCCTGATCTCCCTACCCCTATCATGCCCCTTGACTTGTATTCCTTCCATAGTGTTGTTCTTCCATATAGAGAAGATATCTTGGAAGCCATGATCAAGGTTTGACCCTTGACATGTATTCCTTCCGGAGTATTATCCTCTTGGAAGCCATGATGAAGATGATAGATACAAGCATGGTTCCAATTTATGTGTCAAGCTCGTTAAAAAATGAAACAGAGGTCTGGGGATCCAACCCAAAAAAGAGCATAGTTTATTTTCGATTTCAAGATCATTAAAAAATGAAACTAATTTCCATGAGCATAGTTCTTTTCCTGTTTCAAGCTCGTTAAAAAATGAAACAACTATTAATAAGCATAGTTATTTTCATGTGTCAAGCTCATTAAAAAATGAAACATTTAGTAGTAGTCATAGTTTTCTTCTCTGTGGAAAGCTCGTTAAAAAATGAAACAAAGGTTTCTTAATCAAACCTAGAGTTAACCGAGAATAGTTATTTTACTGTGTCCAGCTCGTTAAAAAATGAAACAGACCATTATGAGTATAGTTCTTTTCCTATGTCAATCTCGTTAAAAAATAAAACAATCTCCTATCTCATTGAGTCGATTCTTCCATTACAACTCATAGTTGAACCTTCATTACATCCACCTTAGTCAGTTGATCCTTTTTCTTCCTCCCTCTCTAGTTAACATTTTTCCGACTAGTAACCAGGAGTCTATTGGGTATAGAAATTGGTGATAAGAGAATATTCAGTGGATGAAACGAAGCTTGGGGGTCACGTCTCCAGACTTTCATCATCATTATGGAGTTAAGTCGCTAGCTTCTCAAGATGGGGGAAAAGTACCAACCACCCACCTTTGGAATTTACATTGGGAAGTTTCGAGCATAGTTAGTTTTCAGTTTTAATCTCATTAAAACAATGAAACTAGTTTTGAGCATAGTTTTTCTAGTTTCAAGCTCGCGAAAAATGAAACCTACCCAATCATGGTTTTACTTTGTTTCAAGGTTGTGTAAAAATTAAACCAATCTTGAGCTTAGTATTTGTTCTTTCTTGTGCTCGTAAATACATGAGAATAGGTTATCGATCTTAGTATGTGTTCTTTCTCATGCTCGCAAATACATGAGAATAGGTTACCAAGTAAACTTTTATAACTTTTTCGGACTTGTAAAATCCATACGAAAAAAAGGAACTTTTGGAGTTTCCTTTAAGCTATTTTTAGAATCCTTAAATAAGAAAAGATTGTCGAGTCAACTTGTCTATTCAAACTCGTTATATGGATTTGAAAATACATCCACCTGGTATACATTTATCCCTTTTTCTTGCTAGACGGACTAATTACGAAAAAGGACATCATTATGGAGAACTCTTTAAGCTCTTTTCAGACCCTTTAAAACATGAAAAGTTTGTCAAGCAATCTTGTTGTCTTTCACACTCGTTAAAGTGAATTAGAAAGGACGTCCATTGAGAGATATTTTATCTCTTTTTCAGTCTCATCAAACTATTTACGAAAAGGAACACCCTATCCTTATTGGTTAGGAGAGTTATCCAAGGTATTGTTTTATAATTTTTTGGGCCTTGGAAACTAATTTTATGAAAAAATTCATTATGGATTCTTCTTTATGAACTTTTCAGACTCTCTAAAGATGAAAAGGCCATCAATTTTACCTTCTTTGGGCTCATTAAACTTCACATTGAAGGACCCTCACATGGGACTGAACCCCTCCTTCAGGTTCATTAAAAATATGTCGAGGGACTCATCACCAGATGAGCTATATCAAGCATCTGTTATCCTCTTCAATCTCGTAAAACTAGAAAGAGGTACTCGCTAATTATGGTGGGGAATTTTTAGAGGGTTTTTTTGTCTTGTTATCTTCATTATCTGGAAACAATTACTACTTTGAAGAACCCTTGAATAATGCACGTGTTATATCATCATATATAACAGTCAGGTCATCGATTCTCTCTCATTGACGACCATTTCCATCGTGTGTCACGTTCCCCTGATAGGTCCATGAACATCATTATGGTATTCATCTGATTTAATGTTGCGGAGTCGAGTTATTTTTCGTGCATACTTGTTCAAGGGAAGTTTACCTGCGTCAGCCACCTGTAGTTCCTTTGAGCCTATTTATCCCAGTCATCCCTGTGTCAGTTGTGCTCCATTATTACGATTTCCACACCATATATATTTGCATGTTTTGTGTTGATTGATGGTGGATACATTAAGGCCCTCCTTCAATGGAATTTACCCTATCGACTACAACTCATCATCTAGGAGTTGTTTTCTCTTCTTGGGACTGACAATCCTCCAAAGGAATGTAATTGTGGAGCTCTGGAGAATCAACAAGAAGGGCAGTTCTAGCAACAACAACACACGCAATGGGAATTTTAACAATGATGGATGATGACGTGATGGTAATATAGTGTGTATAGAGTATGAAGGGTGCAATGAATAGAATTGGTTGGAGTATAGTCCATATTTATAGTTTGTTCTTCAACCCACAAAAATAAGTGGGAAAGAAACCTAGATACACCTTACCACGTTCAATGCATAAATTCTATGATTAGACTATGAGTTAAAACATATTTAACTTAACTATTTGAATAAATATGTCTGAATATTGTGGTGGATTGACAATTGTATTTCCTCACCATTATCTATATCTGTGATAGTATTACAAAAAATTTGCATGGCAATCCTCCTCTATAATTAGCAACATCTTTTGCACGTAGTGGAAGCCTCTTTTATTAGAATAATTTAGTTTATTATTTTATTATTTTATTATTGTATGTTCTCACAATTATCTATCTGTATTTATATGACCGTTTACATGCATGAGAATTCTCCTCTGTCTCTGTAATTAGCAACATCTTTTACTAGAGATAACTTATTATGAAATCATTAATTTTAATATAATTTATTTTTATAAAATAGATAAAACACCACAACTACATCCAATTTTTTTAATAAAATAGAAAAATCACCACAACTACATACTTCTACATACTTTTTAGTGTTGTGTGCATCCCAATTTTCTCTTTATATTAAATTTGTGTAACATTAATGTGCATTCCATGCCACTTTTATACGGCAAAAGTGGCATGTAATGCACATTAATGTTACACAAATTTGCCGTATATGTTGGGCCATAGATGGTTTTGATTCAAGTAATCGTGGAATTGGCTTGATCCACTGAAGTATTAGAAATCTGCCATGTAAACTTTTATATCCTTTTGAATATAAAGAACATTTTTTTCTCGTGGAAAAAAATTCCATACCACTTTTAATAATTTGATTTGATGCAAGAAAACTTTAACACCACTTTAACTAGTGTTGTATACCATTAGTTTTCATAAACCGAATTTGAAAGTAAAAATATTAATAACTTAATATATAAAAGAAAAAAATGTAGAACATGCGCTTTGCAAAGTCAAGCCACAAGTACTTGACAAGACTTAAATAAACAGTGGTAAGAATCATCATGGGCTCTTTGAAAATCCTTTACAATCCTCATTAAAATGCAAATAATGAATCATATGATTGCAATGCTTCTCATCTTT
>JASDQU010296295.1:0-14130 GCA_032191745.1 Picea mariana | reverse complement strand
GATTTGGGTTTCCACGTAAAACACTGGTGTACTGTGTATGTGTATGATTGTTCATTTGTTCATTGCTTATTTACTCTGCAGTTATTGGATAATAATGCTTCATTGATATAACACTTGGATTATATGGTTAAATTGCTCTATTACTGATTCACCCCCCCTCTCAGTAATCCAATAAGATTCACTAAATGGCTTATTATTGGCAGTTTTTTCAACATGAGTACTACCTTTATTTTCATGAGTTCATTCCATTTTGGTGTCTCCTTTAGGGAATCTCCCATCTATAGCTTGAGATATCATGGAAGACATATTTTTCATTTTCTTCATGGAATTTTGTATTTTTTTTTTATGTCATTCTTATTTTCTTCCATCTTATTTTCCATATCATCCATGTTGGTTTTTTATACCCTCCATATTGTTGTCCATGCCAACCATCTTCCCTTCCATTACTTTAATTTTTCTTTATGAGTTTACCCAATTATTAGACTTTTCACTCACATTCTGATTTTTTTCCTCCAGTTTGGACAACCTGTTCTATATGTCCTCATTTTCTTCTTGAGTCATAGATGAGACTTTTGGAGGTTTAATAGGTGTTGTCACATTTTTGGGACCCATATGGAGTAATAATAATAATACTCCTCTATTATATATATATATATCACAAATTTCAAATCACCTGAAACAAATGTTCCAAAAATAATTATGCCAATTGTAAGTTGTGTACCTTTAAAAACCTTAATTTGGAGTTTCTCCTCTTGGCTGACCTTTCTTATAGTGTATCTCTAAAATTTCGTCCCTTTAGGGTCTGAAATTTTATTCTATAATAATAATAATACTCCTCTATTCTATATATATCACAAATTTCAAATCACTTGAAACAAATATTTCAAAAATAATTATGCCAATTGTAAGTTGCGTACCTTTAAAAACCTTAATTTGGAGTTTCTCCTCTTGGCTGAACTTTCTTCTAGTGTATCTCTAAAATTTTGTCCCTTTAGGGTCTGAAATTTTATTCTATAGTTCTATGATATTTACTCTTTGCAATGACATAGGTCTGATCAAAATTGGATGTGCCAAGTGGAAGTTATGGTAACTTCCCCACAACTTGCTGATTTTTTTCCCTTCCAAGAGAGCGTACTTGTAAAGCGTGCCAATATCACAATATCTGATATTTGATTTTGAAACTTGTACCAGAAATACTGTAGACTATACACTATCCAATACAACTAGTATCACTTAATTTGGATACTCACTGAAGAATATATCATTGTTTTATTCGGAAGACCTATTTGATACTAGTTAATATGACTAGTCAGATACCCTATCTTGCATAGGGTGTATCTACAAAAGTAGGATGACCCAGAAGATGAAATTTTTATCACAAATACCTTGATAATTTCTGTGAATATTGTCTAATTTTCAGGTTCTGAAACATTACAGAAAAAATTTCATAGCAAAAATTCTGTAATGACTAAATTAAGGATGATTCTAGAACCCTATCTTAAACAAGCTATATCTTCGCAAGTATAAGACCTTATGCGCTGAAATTTAAACCAAATGTACCTTGATCTGTCTACTAAATATCATCCAAGGGATTCCTTTTGAAATGTTGTATAAACAAATTTATAGGTAAAATTCCAAGGTGTATCAGATGTAGTAGCGAAACCCTAAGACGTTGAGCTCTGATACCAAATGTTATGACCCAATGCATTAAAAATGATAAGAAATCAATAAAATTCAGTCCACTTCGAGTGAGAAACGTCCCTTACAGTATATAAACTTCAAACATAATATGAGATGAGATAAGATGATCCTAATACTATATCTCCTTGATATATATAGGAGACAAGGGGTTACAATTACAATGAAAGGGTGCAAACAAGGGTTCTAGCCGACCTACTAGAAATGTAATAATTCAATATCTAGGGAATAATAAGGGATTTTATACATATCATGGGGATTTTTCTAGGACTTAACTATCTCCCCAAAAACATATTCAAAATCCCTCAAGACTGGGTGGTCTTCAATTCCTACCACTTGCCACTTCCACATGGTATGAAAAACTATGACATCCCTTCCTGGAACTCTTTTTAAACTTCATAGCTGAAATTTCTCTAACAACTACAGCTCTTGGGATGCCTTGAACCTTGCCTATATTCCCTTCTTCATCAATACATGTGATTATATTGTTGTAAAAATCAAGGACAACATTGTTTTTTCCAACTAATCCATCCCAATTAGAAAATCATATGAACCCAATGGTATGATGTTCACATCTACCTTTGTGTCGATTCCATTCATTTCTATTGGAAAATCTTTAACTAGCTCATTCATTTTCCTCTTGGCCCATTGGGCTAACTGAACTAATCAAGATTTCTTATTCTTAATCCTTTGCAAGTGAAATATTTCAACAATGTTAGAGTTTACTTTACTATGGCTAGCTCCAAAATAAATTAAAATTGATATGGGATGGTTATCAATCTTACCTTCCACTTCAATTGTGGGGGATTGATATTCTAATTTCTTGTTTTCCAAGATTGCATAAATCCTTGGCATGTTTCCTCCCATGTCTTTCACTATTTAAGCCTCTTGATTGTTGTGTAAAATCATCATTCTTTCTCCTTTGTGAGGGCATACCCTATATAAGTGATTTCCCTCACATCCCCAAAATTGTACAAGATACTACCTTGGTCTTTTCCTAAATGAATCTTCAGTCTTATGCTCATTTTGGGTTGACTGACCTTGTTGATTTTCTTGGGAGATTTTCTTGAAAAAGGGAAGCTTAAAGCCTTTCTTCCTCTGATCCTTTTTACCCTTCATCTTATCATCCCAATCTTTTTGGAAAAATGACCTGCCTCTACTTTGCTCATAAATATTCTTTTCTCTCCTTATGAATTCCTCCAAGGTATTTGGATTATCATATTATATCTTATCAATATAGAAAGATGGTAACCCACTTAGAAATCTTTGGATTTTGACTTTTTCATCCTTTATGAAGTCAACATATTTAAAAAACTTAAACAAACACTTCTCATAATCATCCATTGTCATGCTTCCCAACTTGAGTTTAAAGAACTTTTTCATATTCCTTTCATAGTAATACTCAGTGTTACGAGGAAAATCTCTCTATGGCTAGGGTAAACCACAACAGACAAAAATGACTGCATAAATCAACTCTATCCCAAAAACATGCTATATAAACCAATATGCAAGCGAGATAAGAAAGAGGCCTACCTCGTCCCGATGTTTGATGGAGTCCATCATTGAGCACTTTTACCTAAAGCTATATACTTGCAACTAGTTCTCAACAACCAAGCAAAGCAAGCATATGGTGATAATATAAAAGGTTATCACATTAGATAGCATAATCCATTAATATACATAACAAATAGGCCCATGGATAATAATTCAAATATTTGCAAGATATCAATTGGACGAGAAAGGAGTATTTCTACTAATAAATGATCAACAGAAGTGAAAATATTATAGACTTTCGTGTCGACATGGTTCAGAACCAAGAAAATAAGTTCCTTCCAGCTGGGCCTCCACCAGTTCAATCCTCCACCAAAGGAAATATCATAAGAGAGAAACAATGAGGTTATCAATCAATAAGGGAGGACCTTGGGGGTTGAACACTATGTTCATACTTAAAGTACAAAGGGATGCATACTCAATATGAAGTAAATAATTTCTCCAGAGTAACTTTGCTCTCAAAGTTGAATTCTTTCTCCTTTTTCCATAGCTCGGAATTGGCCCATTTATAGACTTCAAAATGGAACTGAAGGGTCGAGTTGGAATGTTTCCAATATATGGAAGGCCAAGGATCATAGATCTCCTGTCGTGACATGGAAACCCAACATTAATTTTCATTTTCTGGCACAAATCTAGATGTACACGGGCTGTAGTGGAGCAACCTATGTATACACATGCTTTATAGTAGGCAAGATGCGTACATGTGGAAAAATATGTATTTTTGGCTCTGGATTTTATAAACAGGGATGATAAGTCTGCACGGGGGAATGGAAAAAAAACCTTTTGTGCAAGATTTCATAGGGTGAGGAAAATATTGCTATAACAGATGCCCCCTAATGTGTGAGGTCAGCGGAGTATCTGTGATGGCCGAAATACATTATAACAACCCATAAGTGGAGTGATGGGGAACCAATTGGAAGATCTAGTTGCTCATTACATTCTGCACTGACTTTGCATACATGGATGCAAATACAATTACACTATAGATCCATGTGAAAATATATCAAACAAGTGTCTGTGGCCATGAATAGGAAAATACAAATGCAGTTACATGCCAAAAAGATATCATAGTCATGAACAAGGTCTAGTAGAACCAGTCTCAAAACCAATCTGAAGATATCTGTATACAATGGAGTATAATCTTATCTCCCATGGTACTGAAGTCATATAGGTATTGGTCCAATAAAAGGAAGCAACAACTCAACAAAGTTGCGGCCACATAGTGATGTTTTCAAGTCTTCTACACAATCCGCCAAGGGTGCAAGTCTACATCCTGTGAATAAAGAAGTTGAGGTCGAACACAATGAGACATCGTTTGATTACCGATCATTGAGGTATACCGTTAACAAACGCGAGACAACCTACCGATAATGAAAGTAGGTATAAAGGCACCAAGTACATTCTTACAAGTGTGAATAGAGGAGTCGGTGTCAAACACCTAAAGAATCCATCGATCAGGAGACATAGATGTATTCCCAATTGTCTATGGCGAGAGAACCTACCACTAATGACTGCAAGCCTCAAGGTACTCATAAAAATCTAGGTTTTGTTTCCAGAATAAATGATCTAAAGTCGATGGAAAGAGATCTACTGAAAGGAGAGCATTAAGGCATCTCTAATCAGTCAGCACAAGGTACAAATAAGGAGCTTCATGATTTGGTGGAAATCAGACGAAGAACATGTTCACAAACCAATGACCCTGTGCATCTTTTGTGTGTGCCAAGTGCAAGCAGTACACGAAAAATACCCTCTGAATAGAAGCCAATGATGAGAACTACTAACAAAGGCGAGGAAACCACCAATAAGGATAATGGAATCCAAGACACTACATGAATCCCAATGTGTGAATAGATGTCTTGCCGTCGAACATAAGGGAAACCACCTAGTTAACGACCAATGATGAAGTGTCGACTGATGGGTTCAAGGTTACCTACCGATGATGCAAGTAGGACCAAGGTGCATGATAGGAATACAATATCATGTGACTCTGAGACAAATTGAGGGTATGGCCGACATGCAAAGTCAAGAGTTCTGAGAAGTGGCTGAGATAATTTGATAGACTTCCTTTGACCAAGAGCATGATACATATGGAGGACTCTGACAGCATAGACCCGATGATGAAACTATGAGATGAAGGAGGCATCAATAAAACTCTCTATAGGGACTGGAAGAGTAACTAGTCGGTAGAGAAGACTCTGTAAAGAGCTCATCTTTCTAAGGCCATGCTAATCCCAAAATTATGATGATGAATGGACTCAAATAATTTTGTGCTATGTTCAAAGGTGACACGACTGCTGCCAACATAAGATAATACTCCCTTCCTGCCCGTATTTTTTTTTCATAGACAAATGAATGCTATGATATAGAGGAGGAAACGACTGTCGCAAGTAAGAAAAACTAGTTTCAATAGTGGAACGTACCTATGCTCAATGCAAGGAAATGCATGCGGGAGATGGACACTCGGGGGAATGTTCCCTCCTAGGTATAGGGTGTCAAATTGCAAAGGATATAAATAAGGCTCTTCTTCGTTGAGGATGTAAAACTTTTGATGCAAACAATTTATAATGCAAAGTGAGAACCGACTATAGGCTCAATACTGCAAGCAAGGGCATGAGATGCAATCACAAATTAATGCCAAAAAATGTCATTTTTTATGTATTTTAGTCTACTTGTTGTGAAAAAGGGATAAACTTGTGCCAAATAGACGTCCTTTCAAATCCAATTTACGAGTGTGAAAGAGACAAGTTCACTCGCCAATATTTTTTCTTTTTGAAGACAAGTTGGAAAAGAGCTTAACTAAGACTCATGACCTTTCAAGTCCAACTTAACAAGTGTGAAAGGAAAAAATCACTCGGCAATATTTTCTCTTTTTGAATGAGTTGAAAAAGAGCTTAACTTGGACTCGTGACCTTTCAAGTCCAATTAATGAGTGCGAGGGATAAATTCACTCAGCAATCTTTTCTCTTTTTAGACGAGTCGGAAAAGAGATTAAATCATACTCTTGGATTTTATTCTAAGCCAAAGATGAATCAGAACATGAAGGGCCCCTAGGAAAGGACCACGCTTCTTGTACCACAACAGTAGCAGGGCACAAATGAGTAAGGTGATCTCCTTTGCAAAGACTACAAAGGATCTTGGGCTTACATCTTACACGTCTAGGATTCTCAATCATATGAATGCCCCCAGCATGACTTGTAGTGGCTGGTGACATGCTCCCAACATGACTTGTGGAGGTTAGTGATGAATCCCCAACATGACTGGTATAGGTTGGTGATGAATGTGCAGTGTGACTAGCGATGACTAGACTTGTGCCCCCAACATGACTTGCAATGACTGGTTGCTGGTCTTCAACATGACTAGCATAGGTTGTCAACCCATCTCCAACATGACTAACAGAGGTTGGTGATATAATGTTAGTATGTGGCTAACCCTCACAATACGCAGTCGAGGAAGGTAGGGTCGAAGGATCACTAAAATAGGAAGTGCGGAAAGGAATGGACCTCTCTGATGAAACGAGCCTACTAGACATGGTGTAAATGTGGTGAATCGATGCCATGAAGTAGAAAGTACCCATAAGGAAAGAATACATTCTGACACTGATATTCTCAATTTTCAATTGAGAATTGTCGATCATAGGGATTGACCGTCCAACGGATGCATTGGGAATAGCATACGCAAAGGATAACTGGTCGATCATCATGATCTTCCCTTCATGAGGAAAAAAAGAGTACGTAAGATGGACGATACGACGATGACCATAGCATAGGTCTGATTGCGTCCTAGTAACAAGTTATAATCAAGAGGTGCATCAACTACCTCTACCTCCACCTCTACTGTCTTCCCACCTAACTGGACCGAAAAGGCAGGAAGAATATCGTGAGGGCAGAAGGAATGACCATCAAAAGCAGTCAACATGTTCGATGACTTGGAAAGATTCAGAGAACCGAGAGCTTTCCAACAGATCAAGGACATCACACATGTAGTGGATCCATCATCAACAACTGCACGCTTGATGGTATACTTTAAGTACTCCACGTGGATTTGGAAAGCCACATGGTAAGGCAAGTGAGGCTTCACATCTGTGACGTCAAACTTGATAACTTTTGAGCCACTGGGTTCTAGAGCTCCTAAAGCAGATAGTAAGGAATTCATTTGTGAAGAACACGTCTGGATTACCTCCAAAGCCGACATTGCACAAGGGGTTTGACCCCGGTCCTCAACAATCGAGTAATTCTGGGTGGATCCAGCATTTGGATTATGGGTAGAGCGCTTGAGTACTCCTTTTGGAATACGAGGCCGTGTATCTGGTTTTTCAATCTGTAAATTCGTATCCAAGGGAGGAGGAGGAGATTCTAGACCAGGAATAACTTGTGAAGATATATAATCTCGAGATCGAGTGGATACATGAACTTTCGCATTGACCATATTGATACACAAATGGTTTTTGTCTTGCAATGATGGGTTTTGACTCCCACCAGCCACATTTTCGGCATTTGAGGAGCTTGAGGCCATGTGTTGGTTATGTGGAAATGGATTCATCAGCACAATGGGTGGTAGAGATAATAGCCTCACAACTTCAGCAAGTTTGGGGCATAAATGGGTAAGGTGATCATCTATGCAAAGATTACAGGGAAACTTCACCTTACGTCTTTCTGGTTTTCCCTCTCTAGCATTATTATTCATCTTCTCATTATTACCATTGTCCTTGGGTTTATTACCATTTTTCCCACCCTTATGATTATTACTTCCTTTCTACTTATTCCCTCCTGGTTTCTGGTTACCATTTGGGTTGGCCGACGATTGCACAGAATGTACATCCGCCGAATGAGTGGGGTTGGATGACACATACGAAGTTGGCCCTACTACATAATGATTTAGAGACAACTCTTTCAAATGGCTTGTCACCGAGTTTGTAGACTTTACATTGGCAATACCTATAATGCCATCGACATGAGGTCTGGGATTTTTTCTAGGGTTGTAAGTTGACCACGGTGCATCTGGAAGAATGTGGTATAACATCCCAGACTGAGCGTATATGAGATCTGATTGTTGGAATTTAAAGATCACTTCTTCCTCAGTGGTAACCCTGAATGTTGCATCCTTCGAGATAGGAGGGTGAAAATACTTAAGGAACCATTCTAAAAGAAAGTTCAGGGGTATAAGAGTCTTAATTAGCCTCTTCCATCTATGCCACTCCTAGATATGATCCAAGATATGAGTGGTTGTGTCCTGGCGTAAAGTCGACAGAAGTTCTAGGCCAAAATCGTAACGAACCGACAATTGGAAATGGTTAAGGAATACCAATACCATATGACTAAAGGTCCCATATGCCCCCCTAGGTAGCTCGATATACCGATTCACAACGATCCCAATGAGGGTGTATTGAAATAATCTTAATCGAATAGAATCGTCATTAAGGGAATTTGAGGAGCACCAAAGGTGAAAGATAGTAACATGATCACCAGGATCCTCTCCATTCTTACCTTCGAACTTCGAAATGTTTGAAGGAAGCTTCGTGGGGAAGGGAGGGCATGTAGGGTCATGACTCACAGGGTTGTTCATCAACTTATACAAGTCTGGCAGATTAAGTGTGGCCAGAAAAGGGAGACGGGGTTGCGACATCTAGCCCCAAGCTCCCGGGAAAGATTGTTCTTGAGGAACTTCTGCCCATCTAGGGTTTTGGTAAGAATCATGGACCTATCGTGGATTGTAAGGCCCTCCTCCAGGATGATTCATGAAAGGTTGGTTGGGCATCATTCTAGTAGGAATGTTCTGTTGGAGGTTATAAAAATTTCCCTTGGTTGGAGTGGATCCGGGTTGGGGGTTGCCCAAAGCATGAAACTGACCCCCTCCGGGCATGGATCTGGAGGATAGAGGTGGATTCGTCATGCCAAACATATTGGTCAGAATAAGAAATGAGGAGGTAGGGGTGTAGGATGGAACTTGAGTAGAAGTTTGTCCGCTAGGTTGATTGTTCCACTCAGAAGCAGGAGGATTAGACACGGGATTAAAATCCATAATGCCTCACACATTAGGAGTCATTTGATGGATTTGATACCCACCAAACAAAAATGGAGTATAAGGAGGTGTAGTGCCCCCAATCACAATGCTAGCATTAGTTCCGACAGTTGGGATGGCGCTCAAAAAATGTGAAGTAAAGTTTGATATACCATAGGAAAAAGGACTAGAGGCCATAGGGATGGACTGAACATTATAGCCCAGTGAGTGGGCAAGAGACCCAAAAGGGTTCGAGGCAAGAGATTGAACATTCACCTATAGGTCGAGCCATATTAATGATAGGTGCCTCCGGAACTACAACGATTGTGGTTGCAGGAATCGAAGGGGTGCCATTAACTATAGTGGGTGCGGGAGTCGAAGGGATCCCAGTATTCTAAAGACTAGGTTCAATACTCATCCTTGTATAATCACAAGTCTGAATTATGGATGTGTGTGTACCACGCCTAATAACTCTACGCCTTTTAGCAGGCAAAGACTCAAAATTCAATGGTAAATGTAACAAACGACGAGACCAACGGGGACGTTGGTCTGACTCCATGACAAATTAAGACTCTAAAGATGAAAAATCAATCCTAAGGCCAACTAGTAATCAAAGAGTACACCAAAAGTCAAATGGCCAATATGCATACAAACAAGGTAAAGTGGTTGAGAGTGGCCTCCCTCCCTAAGGAAGGTATGTCTCTCCCAAGAGGGGCCTGAGACTCCCTGCTAAAGATCGGAGGTAACATAATCAATTATAAGGGCCCTCGTGGGATTAACAATCAGTCAGTCAGATCCCCCTGGAGAGGTAATCCTCCATAAAGGTTGTGTGCTGTCTGACCCTTATCTGACCCAAGGTACCTGTAGAATAACCCCTGCAAGTAACCTATGTGGCATCTAAGTCAAGCAACTAATAAAACACTATATAACTGATGCACATGCGAGCAGTCGTAAGTCAGGTCCACCATATGGGCAGGGTAGCAAATCCTGAAACCTTGAAATTACTGCCTCTCACAGAGGTAAAGGCACTAGCAAGATCCCCATATACGAATAGATACCAAGAAATATCTCTGACACTAAAAAGGTATCGGGGGGATATCTCTTCAACCAACCTCACACGACCTCGTGATTAACTTCGGTTTGAGCGGAGCCTCCTGATATTACCAATTATATAATGGATTTCTCCACTTCCTTTCTCAGACACATATGTTGATTTAATTTCCTTGGAAAAGTTTACTCACAAAATCCTATTCCAAGGCACTAAATCCTAAGCTAGTTTGTGCACCCTAGAAAATAAAATCATGACTAATCAATTTTAAATTATAGCATTAATTTTAGTGGCCGTGATTACTCAAAAAGGTATGGTAGTGAAACTCATGGTGTCATGACTCTACAAAAAAAGTAAATATGAAAATAATGCAAAGTCATAAATTTAACTTTCCATGAATGATATGCTTCTAAAAACCAATGCAATTTTCAATTTCAACTCTACAATTCTGAAGTAAAAAATGCAATCTTTCAGTATATGCACTAAGCTAATGACAAGGACTTTAAAAGACCAAAATGCCAAGCAATGCAAAATGCCATTTTTTTGTTGTATTTTCAATATAATAAAAATGAAAATGCACGAATTGAAATCAACTTGATATATAAACTCTATTGTGTATAGAAAGAAATAACTCAAGTAGGATACCAAGCAGCAAAGCACCCAACCCAAAGTACAAGGACAATCAAAATGAAAAGATGATGAGAAAGACTTCGCCCAGAAATTCAACCAAAGATAGGTTTTATGTCATCCCAAAAGCACTTAATAGGCACTACAGAGACCCAAGAAGGCTCAACAAACATCAAATCCCACCCAACAACCACTAGACCAAGAAAACAGGAAAGGAAAGATGATGTACGTGACTGTTTAGGCAAACACATCATATGTATGCAGCTTGCAGAGGGACATCCTGCGTATATACGCTACTGTCAGGGTAAAAAATGCGTATATGTTTCAAAAACAAGACCAGGCAAAGGAGAAGGCTGAAAAATCAGACCCAGAGTGAACAGATCTTGTCAAGCAATGATACGAAAAGAAACACCATAAGAATGAGAGAAATCTAAGGAGAAAAGTACTCCAAACCCTAAGAAAGAAGATTCATTCCCTAGTGTGGTCGCCAATTCTCTTACAAGGAAAATCTCTCTATGGATAGGGTAAACCACAACATACGGAAATGACTGCAGAAATCAACTCTATCCCAAAAACATGCTATATAAACCAATATGAAAGTGAGATAAGAAAGAGGCCTACCTCATCCCGATGTTCGATGAAGTCTGCCATTGAGCACTTTGACCCAAAGCTATATACCTGCAACTAGTTCTCAACAACCAAGCAAAGCAAGCATATGGTGATAATATAAACGGTTAGCACATTAGATATCATAATCCATTAATATACATAACAAATACGCCCATGGATAATTACTCAAATATTTGCAAGATATCAATTGAACGGGAAAGGAGTATTTCTATTAATAAATGATCAGCATAAGTGAAAATATTGCAGACTTCCGTGTCGGCATGGTTCGGAACCGAGAAACTAAGTTCCTTCCAGATGAGCCTCTACCACTTCAATCCTCCACCAAAGGCAAGCTCATAAGAGAGAAACAATGAGGTTATCAATCAATAAGGAAATAGCTTGGGGGCTGAACACTGTGTTCAAACTTAAAGGACAAAGGGATGTAGACTCAATATGAAGTAAATAATTTCTCTAGAGTAACTTTGCTCTCAAAGTTGAATTCTTTCTCCTTTTTCCATAGCTTGGAATTGGCCAATTTATAGCCTTCAAAATGGAACTGAAGGGTCGATTCAGAACGTTTCCAGTATATGGAAGGCCAAGGATCATAGATCTCCTATCGTGACATGGAAACCCGACATAAATTTTCATTTTCTATCAAAAATCCCAATGTACGTGGGTTGTAGTGAGGCAACCTGCGATACACATGCTGTATAGTAGGCAAGATGCGTACATGTGGAAAAATTTGTATTTTTGTCTTTGGATTTTATAAACAGAGATGATAAGTGTGCATGGGGTAATGGAAAAAGGCCTTCAATGCAAGATTTCATAGGGTGAGGAAAATCTTGCTATAACACTCGAAAAAATATTTCCCTTGGAAATATCCTTTGAACTGCCTCCATGAGATCCTCTTCTCAACAAGGTACTTGGATTACTTTAGTTGATCCCACCACATGCATGTCTTTCCTTGCAAGTGGTAGGCTTCAATTCTAGCTTCTACCCTTAAGGGGTAATCATGCAGCTAGAAATATTTTGTCATTTCCAGTAGCTAGGCCTTGGACTCTTCTCCCTTTGTGTGATCACCATTGAAAGATAGTGGCTTGATTTTCATGAGTTCACCTTGCAAGATGTCAACCTCATGCCTTTTTCTCTATCTACTAACATGAGACACAGTTGGGATAATCCCTGTCCTTGAAATTGCATGATTTATTCTAGTGGATTTCCTTATAGAATGATGGTGTTTTCTCATGCTTCTTGACTACCTATCATTCCCATGATCATCCTTTCTGCTATTGGATCTGTATGTTGTCACTTGTTTAGCACTAACTTCTTGCTTGGTACCAGAGTATTTTTTAACTTACTTATGAAAGATATTCAGGCTCTGAATTATCTCTTCCTGAGCCTTCATAATCCTTTGTAGGCTTCTCATAGTTAAAGACTCCTACCCATTTCTCCTTCCATTAGACTCTGTCTTGAAATTTCCCATGCTGAAATATTTGGTGAAGTCAAAATGTGGATATTTCTTCTAGTGTACCAAGTGCCAAAATCTTATGACAAATATGTTTATGGCAACAAGTAGTCAAATCTTGTAGAACTAACAAATCTTGAGAAGCAAAAATCCGAGGGAGAAAACTACCTTCAAAGAGACATGAGTGTCTACCTATACACATATGTTTATTGACTAAACTGGACCTTAGTTCATTTATTTCCTATTTCTGACCTTCCCACTCTCACACGATAAACAAAGATTAGTTTTCCGGTTGCACATCGCTTTCTGCTCCAAGAAAGAGTAGATACATTGAATTTATTTATTTCTTTTCTTAAAAACACAAAAAAGAGTAACTATACGATGGATTAGTTTTCCGGTTGCACATCGCTTTCTGCTCCAAGAAAGAGTAGATACATTGAATTTATTTATTTCTTTTCTTAAAAACACAAGAAATAGGAATTATACAATGGATTTTTTTATTTTTTTCAAAAGTCAAAAAACCGTTCATAGGACTTATGAAGGCAATCAAATAGTTGGTAGTACATTGAATTTATTTATTTTTTAAATAAACACAGTTAAAAAGGGAGTATACGACGCGACTTGTGAAGAGGCAATTTTAAAGCATCCGGCAGACTTTCTATCCAGAACTTTCAAGTCATGCAACTTTGAAAATGCCATTTTTTTAATGTTTTAATTTATTTAAAAAGTTTTAAGTTATATATATATAATTTTAATTTTTTATATTTATATTACATATAATTTCATAATTTCAGATTAAGGAGGATAGATTTAAAAAAATATATAATTTTCCTTTCTATATATAGTGAGCTTTTCATAATTAAAAATATTAATTTATATTTATCTATGTGTATTTTTAGCTTAGTTTCAAGAGTTAGTTCAATCTATTAATTTTTTTATCCATTATGGTGATGATTGAGTAATCCTCTATCAAGATATTTGGAAGAAAATGAAGATTTTGCCACATTGGAGATACCATCAAGATATTCTTAAAAAAATGAATCTTAGAAGAAAGTGAAAAGTATATTTCCCAATTGCATCACACACACACACACACACACACATATTCATTATTCATTGAGTTTCATGCAAAGCG
>JASDQU010296294.1:0-14130 GCA_032191745.1 Picea mariana | reverse complement strand
GTGATGAGACCCCCTTTCCCTTGGCCATGCAACCAAAGGTCACTGCCCTGGCATGGTAACCAGATAATGGCAATGTCATACTGCTAGGTACCTATGAACGTAATGGGCTGGCTCGTGATGAGACCCCCCATCCTCTTGGCTAGGTCTTGTTTTGTATGTTTTCTTAGGGTCCCTCCTGTTTCTTATCGAGAGGCTTTTTATTGCTTTATCGGGGATCCCTGGGCGAGGCATCTCTAGGTTTTATTTTATGGATTTTATCTCTTACCAGCTGCTTCTACCCCCTGGGCCTTTAGCCCCTTCTTCCCACAGGATAAAGTGTAACCCCATAAATAGGTCATCCTAATGCCCAGACTAGGGGAATGGGATAGATGAATGGGAGATAATATGTAAAATGATAATATGGTGGGAGAGGACGATGGCTCTTCAAAATCCCCTCTGGTGGCTAACCAAAACCTATGGATACAAGCTTGCTAGGGCACCCCGTTAATCCCCCCAACCATGGTCAAGTGGGTTAGTGTAAGATCCAAGCAATCGTCATAAATGAAAGGAATCTGATGCATATATCTGAGATTTATAATGATCAAACATGACACATACCATGATACCTGGACCAATTACCTCATGGAGCAAGAGTCTTCTCTGATACAAGTCCAAGCCGAAGGTGATGGATGTTGTTGCTGCTGACAGGACAGGTCTGATGAAGAAGAAGAAAGATGGGCCCTCTAGGGCCATGCTCAGGTCAATCTTGCTCTCGGTACTCCATGTCTAGGACCTGTGGGCCTCAAGACATGATCTCCTATTTATCCCTAGAAATCGGGGATAACAGTGGCAATGGAGAAAAACTTCACGTCAAGGGTATATTGCTTGGACCCAATTTGTGACTTAGATTTATGAACGCTTTGACACTGACACCAACCATTTGGGTTGTTTGACAAAGTTGAAACAATCAGGAACAATAGAAGACTTCATAGCTGTCTTTGAGCGCCTAGATTTTCAAACAGAGGGCATGACTGATGCTTTCTTTTGAGAGTGTTTTATCAGTGGCCTCAAGGATGAGATTCAGGCCCATGTCCTCATGGCTCGACCTTCGAGTTGGGTGGAGGCTACTAAAAAAGATAAATAAGAACAACAAGTTGTATCCTCTCAAAACTATAAACCCTCCTTTATCCCTCACCCTAAACCTTTAAATCCCATTACTCCCTCCGCCCCATTAAAGATCCAAAAATTGACCAGGCCTGAAATGGTTGTGTTAGCGATCAAAAACGCACTGGCAATTTTTGAAAGAATGATGCCTAATCTTTTAGGGCACTTTTCAATCCCTTCCCAAGCTCAAAATGAAGATTTTAAAACACCATTGGAAATTTTAGGATTTCTAGATATCGATCGACTATTCAAGCATGAAAAACGGATTTTCTATGACTGAGAAATTTGATTTTGAAAAATCTGCTCTTTTCACCAGCTAATTCGCCGAAAATTTCGCTAGTTAGCTGGTGAAAGCTCCGCCTTTCACCAGCTTAGGAGCGGATTTGTCGGTAAATAAGCTGGTGAAAGCTCTGTTACGGCCAGAATCTTATGGTTTTTGCCCAGATCGAAGATTTTTGCATGAGAATGAATTGAAACCTCTTCTAAGGCATTGTTAATAAATTATCAAATCTATCCGATCAACCACTTTTGGAAAATAAAGAGAAGAAGAGATGTACAAGTATCATTTACCTTTTTCAAAAGCAAGATTTCAGGGATTTTGGAAATTTTTACCAAATTCGAAATTATATTCAAGAGATCGAATCTGAGGAGCCTTGTAAGGCTACAACTACACTTCACCAGCTGTTACCTATTGGAAGATCATCAAATAAAGATTAGTCTTATTTTGTGGATCTCTCCCTAAGTTATTGTAATTGGATTTACTTTCTGTTTTTGAAGATATCAGATCCATTATTCTAGGATCTGAGAACTGAAATGTAATGATATAAATACTCAGACTCAAGATGATTGGAGGGGTCAATTCTAGATACCTGTTATGCTATTGATGTAATCAGACTTTGATGATAATACGAATCATAGGTTTCTCTCTTCTTCAATATCAGATTTTTCACCTGTCCTTCTGTGTTTTACTTAAGTTGTTTCAGCTGTAGTGTGACTGTCATCTCCTCAGTCAGCTCACAACTTACTTAAGATTGCTTAACATAGTTTATTAAACCCTACACATTGTATTTGGTTTATAAGCTTTGTCTTCTCACCTGCTCCAGATTACCATCTGATAATTGTTTTATGAGAGCACTAGTTTATTTGATTATCCATTTAATATCTGAGTGCTAAGTTATAATTTGGCTATCTCATTGATCCATATATAAAAATACCCAAAACCATGTTACTTTAAGTTACCAAGCATCCCTGATTTACAACCTAAGGGAGTTTCTTGGAGTGATAACAAATTGGCGCCGTTGCCGGGGAGAGGAGATCGAAGCCCGGCTTCCTTGGCAGACGACAAGATCCAGCTTTGATGATAGACAAAGCTTGGACATCATTTGGTTGTAATCATCTATCTGGTGACTCCATGAAGGATGAATTCAGTGGCGACTCCATGAAGGATGGATCTGTTGGCGACTCCACTGGTATATAAATGAATTAGATCTTAGCAAAGAGGTATGCGTTCTGCAATTTCTCAAGTATTTCTGGTTACCCTCATCCAATACCTACTAGAAATGAATGGGAACGTAGTATTCCCAGATTTCGTGGAGAGAAGTGGGAAGTACCAGCTGAACATTTGATGGATTTCCATGACTTTATTGACCGGCTTGAAATTATACATGAGGATGTTCAAATTAAGTTGTTCAAATTTTCATTAGAAGGGATTGCTCTTGACTGGTGTCGGTCTCTTCCAAGTGCAAGTGTCTTCTCTTTGGCTGATTTTCATGCTGCCTTCCATGTTTTTTGTAAAGACCATTTTTCAGATGACCTTCTCTATCCTGAATGCTGTCATGATTTCAATTTGTTGAATAAGGAATCAGATAGTTATGTGAAATATGCTACAGCAGAATATATATCTCACCATGATCAAGAGATGAGTGATCTTCAAGATGATAACCTTAATATAGATGCTTTTGACATTGTACCAAACACATATATTGTCTTAGGCTACCAGGAAAATCCGATTATCCCTTTTGAAAACTTGAAAAGTGAAGAGAAAATTGACAAAATAACAAGTGACAGTTTCAGATCTGCAGAAGATGTTGAGGGCAACTCACAGTTTCCAGATTTGTAGGGATTGTCTAATCTTCAGCTAGAACTCAAGGAGGATTTTTCTTCTCCTTATGAATATGTTATTCCAAATTATGATGAGAAATGAAGTGAGATTTTTCCAAATCTGTTTTATCATCCTATTATTGATCCTTCCATCCAAGAAACTTCATTTTTGTTATTAGAATCTCATCTTGATGTTTCTATATTCGATAAATACAATGAGGAGGAAGGAAATTTTGAGATTTGTGAAAGCTCGTTGTCTACTTCTACTTATCAACAGAATCATGATCAAGAATGTGTTGATGCTATAATTGATACTAGTCATGAATCTCTGGATCCCAGTTATAGAGAAGACCCAAATCCCAAATTTGAATCTGCAGCATATGTTGAGGGCAGCCCACATTTTTCAGACTTGCAGATAAATATAGATTGCAACATATATGAAGAGGAGCTGGAGGATTTAGATCAACAATCCATCTTATATGTTTCTTTAACAGATCTCGAGCAGCCTGCATTCAACAGTGAGATTAGTAATGGTAGTTTTCAACATCTTTTCAATCTATAGTTGGATCAACAGTCCAAAGAGGTATTACTTTGTGAATTTGATGACCCTTTTGCTGATTATTTGGAGTCTGTGAGCAGCACAAATGTCAAAATTTTTCTGTCAGAAGAAGATTGTCTTTATCATCTGCTCAAACCTCTTTTCTACATGATATGGTTTCCATTGTTGTTCGGGTCAAGATCTAGCATGATGTCAGTAAATCAGCTCCTTACATGGTTTCATTGGAAGCATGGTTTTACCTAATTTTGAGGCAGCAATTGGTTAAAGTAGGGTAGTTCAGTAAATAAGCACTTTCTCGAGAATTTCTTTCTTCTAATTTGCAGTAGAAATAACAGTGAGCTTGTGTGAATAAAGGCACGTTTGAAGGTGTATAGAGATCAGATTACAGGCAAATTACATGCAAGTTACAGTTTTGCAGAGATCAAGGTTGCAGAGTTTTTCAGTTTAAAGGCCGGATCTTAACACCTGAAATAAGCCCAGGCAATCACTTTTAAATTTTTAATTAACCATAACAAAATTTTCGAAAGTCATGTAGAATTTTTTTTTTTGTAAGTCTTAAACAATAAGGTTTTGAGTTCTTTTGAATGAATAAAACCTTTACTAAAAAATTTTATTCATCAAAGAAATAAAAATTTGTTTTCACCGGCTAACGTTCCATTTTAAGTTGTGATAAGCCGGTGAAAGAGTTTACTTTCAACAGCTAACAGGAATCTTCACGAGTGAATAAGCCGATGAAAGGGTTACAACAGAGTTTTTATACAACGGTCATGGCAAAGTTTAAGGCATGTGGAAGACACCTGGCGTATCATCATCAAAGTAATTGGTGGGAGCAGAAAATGGATCGGATCTTCACCACGTTTGGCTGAGTCATCATTGCAAGGCAGAGAATGTGCATGCAGCGGTCTAATGAGAAACAAATGGCAAATTAATTCCAGTTTTTGGAGGACACACATGTGCGGTTGTGATGATTCTGTTGCAAAACACAACAGTGAGAAGCTTGTACCAGCGTTGACAGAAGCTGGCAGTATTTGATATTAGCATGAAAGGGAATAGCCTTATTGTTGTGTACATTGATATTATGGAGGGATAGAGCCAGAATTCAAATGTCTGAGCACACAAGTGTTGAGAACAAGCTCACACATAAAACCACAGAGATGTATCAAGGGACCAGCAGATTTGTTAGAAGCTCAAAGGAACCACAGAAAGAAAGCTCATGAAATTGAATCTCTAACAAAGTCCTTTATACAGGCAGCTGATTTGAGGATGCAACAAAAGTTTAGAAGTTTAATAATTGCAAAGTTTGCATCGCAAATAATAAGGACAGAGGCTAGTCTTTGAGGAAATGTAATCCTAGTTTTGTTTTTGTTGTCTGAAGACTTATTGAATTATGATGCTATGATAATGCCAAAGGTGGAGATGGTGACATTGCTGTGAGCATAAATTCTGAGATGAGGGTTCGTAAAGAACTTACATCGTGTACTCCAAGGAGAAACAGATGGCAAATTACTTCCAGTTTTTGGAGGTGATATGAAAATAAAATTTCCAGTGGCATTGACTTGGAAAACTTGAGAAAGCAAATTGCAACAAAAGGAAATGAATTGAAGCTCCAGAAGCATATTCGATCAGGAAAAAGATAGTATTCTATAGAGAAAAGGCAGCAGGAATGTACTTCGCTCTGCCCTATGCCCTTGCTCAAGTTTTGATCGAAGTACCATACATATTTGTGCAAATGGTGGTGTACACGGTGATTGTTTATGCATTGATCGACTTCTATTGGACAACGGCCAAATTCTTTTGTTCTCTCCTCGGGTTTCACTGCAATCTGGATGGTTTTCTGCGGCTTCATAATTCCACGTCCGCGGATTCCTGTGTGGTGGAGATAGTATTATTGGGGTTCTCCCTTTGCATGGACTCTCTATGGACTGATAACATCTCAGTTCGGGGATATTTCAGATGAAATGGTGATGACCGATGGTGGGAAGCAAGAAGTGAACAAATTCTAGAGGCGTGGGCAGGCCCTTTATCCAATAATCACACGACGCTACTCCTATTAAACAGAAACTTGACGAGAGCTGCAATCACAACCAACTGGAAAGATATTGGCCTGGATCCTTCTGATGAAATCCAAGTTAGAAACGTATGGAAGGGTATAAGAGCTGGCAAATAATGGAGTGTATATCCCAGATTTTTAGGCACATAATCAGTGGTAATTAAAATGGCTGGAGACACCTGTCAGTTACTGGAAATACAATGTCATTCAAAGCTTGTTGCTCGTCGTATTCAACGCCCAAAGAAAGATGGCAAAGGTGATGGGTCAGATGATAATGGAGAAGTTGCAGCAACTTTAGACTCACGAACAGGATTAGAATCTCCGTTACTGTGGTTGCGGGCAGATCCCGAGATGGAGTACTTGGCAGATATACAAATACACCAACCTGTGTAGATGTGGATAAGTCAATTGGAAAAGGAGAAAGATGTTCAGAATTCCCAGTCCAACAATGACGCTGTACTTAACATCAAAGTGTTAGTCCATGTTGCAGATGCAGGGGAAACAACTCTTGTTGTTTCAATGGTTGAAGGTGAAATTGTGAATGAAGATGTGGATGACAATCTCTCTTTTTCTAATTCCCGAGAAGAAGACTTTCAAGGCATGATTGTTGGATGCACTAATGATTGTATGGATTCAAAAACACTATACCTTGTATCATGTGCATCTACATCTGATTTTTCTGGTTTGCAAAAGGTTTCTCATGAGGTATTTTCACCTGAAAGAAAAGAGGAAGATCGAGAAATTGTTCATTTTCTTGTGCAAGACAAATGGCAGAGTTTCCAGAAACAAAATTTTAAGGGATCTTGTAAATAGCCAAAGACATAAATGAAGGTTATACGCATTGTTGGGACTAAAAAGGCTGAATGACTCCATGCCCAATACTAAAGGCACAAGGTCTGCTAGGTTCTTGGAGACCTCACAGGGAGGTATCCATCCCAGTTGGAGCCAATGTTAGCGATAAAAAACGCACTGACAATTTTTGAAAGAATGATTCCTAATCTTGCAGGGAACTTTTCAATCCCTTCCCGAGCTCCAAATGAATATTTTAAAACACCATTGGAAAGCTTAGGATTTCTAGATGTCGATCGACTATTCAAGAGTGAAAAAAGGATTTTCTATGACCAAGAAATTTGATTTTGAAAAATCTGCTCTTTTCACCAACTAATTCGCTGAAAATTTCGCTAGTTAGCTGGTGAAAGCTCCGCCTTTCACCAGCTTAGGAGCGGATTTGTTGGTAAATAAGCTGGTGAAAGCTCTGCTACGGCCAAAATCTTATGGTTTTTGCCCATATCGAATATTTTTGCATGAGAATGAATTGAAACCTCTTCTAAGGTGTTATTAATAAATTATCAAATCTATCCAATCAGCCACTTTTGGAAAATAAAGAGAAGAAGAGATGTACAAGTGTCATTTACCTTTTTCAAAATCAAGATTTCAGGGATTTTGGAAATTTTTACCAAATTCGAAATTATCTTCAAGAGATCGAATCTGAGGAGCCTTGGAAGGCTACAACTACACGTCACCAGTTGTTACCTATTGGAAGATCATCAAATAAAGATTAGTCTTATTTTGTGGATCTCTCCTTAAGTTATTGTAATTGGATTTACTTTCTGTTTTTGAAGATATCATATCCATTATTCTAGGATCTGAGAATTGAAATGTAATGATATAAATACTCAGACTCAAGATGATTGGAGGGGTCAATTCTAGATACCTGTTATGATATTGATGTAATCAGACTTTGATGATAATACGAATCATAGGTTTCTCTCTTCTTCAATATCATATTTTTCACCTGTCCTTCTGTGTTTTACTTAAGTTGTTTCAGCTGCAGTGTGACTGTCATCTCATCAGTCAGCTCACAACTTACTTAAGATTGCTTAACATAGTTTATTAAACCCTACACATTGTATTTGGTTTATAAGCTTTGTCTTCTCACCCGCTCCAGATTACCATCTGATAATTGTTTTATGAGAGCACTAGTTTATTTGATTATCCATTTAATATATGAGTGCTAAGTTATAATTTGGCTATCTCATTGATCCATATATAAAAATACCCAAAACCATGTTACTTTAAGTTACCAAGCTTCCCTGATTTACAACCTAAGGGAGTTTCTTCGAGTGATAACAGGTTGAACGCCAACTCAAAGGCCTTTGTTATAATTGTGATGACAAATATTTCTCGGGCCACAAGTGTAAGGAACAAAAGCTTTTTTGTCCATCTCTGATAATATTTCGGAAGAGGATGTTGAAACTCCCCTTGTGCCTGAGTCACCTGAAATCACTGACATAACCCCTCCCTCAGACCCTCCTGAAGTGGAACCGATCATTTCCCTCAATGCTCTCACTGGCTTCTCCACCCCCCAAACCCTCAAGTTAATCGGTTACATCAAACATCGGAAGGTCATCATTCTGGTTGATAGTGGAAGCACCCATAATTTTATTCATCGCCGCATTGCCCAAGAAACTCATTGCTACACCCATGCCGTCCACAATTTCCAAATCATGATTGCCAATGGTGGTTCCATGAAATGTGGAGGGCGCTGTGAAAATGTGTGTCTCCAAATCGGTGACTACCACCTAAAATCCCACATGTTTGATATCGACATGGGCGGTTGTGACATTGTGTTGGGTGCAGACTGGATAAGGACTTTGGGTCCCATTCTCATGGATTTTAAGGAATTAACCATGGAATTCGACCACGAAGGCCACCAATATAAATTCCAAGGCATCACTGTTGGTTCACCTGAGATCATCAGTACCCATTGCATGGAAAAGTTGCTCAAAAAAGGTCATTCTGGTGTCATTGCCCAACTACATGCCATACAAGCAACAAAGACACCTCCGGTGCCACAAGACCTCCAAGCCCTCCTTTCTAAACATCAAATGGTATTTTCCACTCCCCAGGGACTCCCTCCTTCCCGCGGTGTTCATGATCATTCCATTCCCCTTGTACCCGGAAGAGTTCTGCCCAATATTCTTCTGTATCGCCACCCCTTTTCACAAAAAAATGAAATTGAGAAAATGGTCCAGGAACTCCTTAATGCAGGCGTTATTTGCCCTAGTATGAGCCCTTACTCTTCTCTTATAGTCATGGTCCTGAAGAAAGAAGATTCTTGGAGAATGTGTCCTGACTTCCGTGCCCTCAACAAACTGACCATTAAAGACAAATTTCCTATTCCTATTATTGATGACCTCCTAGATGAATTGAGTGGCACCCAATTCTTTACTAAACTTGATCTTCACTCGGGCTATCACCAGATATGTATGAAAGAGGCAGACATTCCCAAGACGGTCTTTCGAACTCATGAGGGCCACTATGAGTTTTTGGTCATGCCCTTTGGCTTGTGTAATGCCCCCTCCACCTTCCAAAACCTCATGAATCATGTCTTCCATCCTTTTCTCCATCATTTTGTCTTAGTTTTCTTTGATGATATCCTCATCTATAGAAAAACCTGGACAAACCTTATTACTCATGTGGATCGAGTTCTCCATCTACTCTCTCAGCACCAACTTTTCCTGAAACAGTCTAAATGTGCTTTTGGTGCCTCAGAAGTAGAATACTCGGGTCATCTGGTTGGCAAAGATGGCGTCAGGGTGGATCCGAAAAAGATTGAAGCTATGCAAGACTGGCTGCACCCAAAGACTCTTAAAAGTTTGCGGGGATTTCTGGACTTAACAGGGTATTATCGCAAGTTTGTTAAGAATTATGGAAAGATTGCAACACCTCTCACTGCTCTCCTAAAAAAGAACTCTTTCACTTGGACTCCATCCGTTGCTCAAGCTTTCCAAACCTTGAAGATAACCATGTGCACCACTCCGATTCTAGTCCTTCCTGATTTCAAAAAGACCTTTGTGTTGGAATGTGATGCCTCAGGGAAAGGAATCGGTGTTGTCCTTATGCAAGAGGGTCTACCTTTGTCCTTCACCAGTAAGCGACTATCTGAAAGGAATCTGGGCAAACCAATCTATGAAAAGGAAATGTTGGCTATTCTACATGTCGTTGATCTGTGGTGCCCTTATCTCTTGGGGCAACATTTCTAGATTAAGACAGACCATCAAAGCATCAAGTACTTTATGGAACAACGCATTTCCTCCTTGGAGCGACAAAAATGGGTGACTAAACTCTTTGGATATGATTATGAGATCATTTACAAGAAAGGCAAAGACAATGTGGTGGCGGATGCACTGTCCCGAAAATATGAAGAAGAAGGATCCCTTTTTTCTCTTTCCTTCATTGTACCAGATTGGCTCCAAGCTGTTCGCCAGGAATGGCTACAAGATCCCAAAAGTTCGCATCTGATCCAGCAATTGCAGACCAATGCTCCAGCTCCCCCAGGGTACTCTTGGCTCCAGGATGAGCTTCGATACAAAGGCCGTTCGTATTTAACTAAACAATCAAAGCTTAAATCCACGGTACTTTCTGAGCTTCATGCTACACCCACAGCAGGGCACTCCGGGTTCACCAAAACCTATGATAGGGTCAAACATTCTTTTTTATGGGATGGTATGAAACAGGACATCCGTAATTTTGTCGCTGAATGTGATGTGTGTCAACACAACAAGGGAGAAACAGTCAAATCTCTGGGCACACTACAACCGCTTTTGATTCCACCTGCTATTTGGAAGGATATCTCTATGGACTTTATTACCGGCTTACCCAAATTGGGAAATAAATCAGTCATAATGGTGGTTGTGGATCGCCTTTCCAAGTATGCTCATTTCTGCGCTCTTCAACACCCATTTACTGCATCCACGGTGGCTCAAATTTTCATGGACCAGGTCTTCAAGATTCATAGCATGCCACACTCTATTGTTTCTGATCGTGACCCAACTTTCACAAGCAATTTTTGGCAAGAACTATTCAAGCTACAGGGCACCCAATTGCATCTCAGCACAACTTATCATCCCTAGACTGATGGTGAAACAAAAGTTGTCAACAAGTGTTTGGAAACATATCTGAGGTGTTTTGCCTCTGAAAAGCAAAATCAATGGGCTCAATGGTTACCCCTAGATGAATGGTGGTACAACACTTCCTACCATACAGCTACACGCATGACTCCTTTTGAAGCGGTATATGGACAGAAGCCACCTTCAGTTCTCTCATACTTACCGGGTACCTTGAAGGTCCAGGCAGTTGACCAAACACTTATAGTTCGAGAGGATATTCTCTGTACCCTCAAAGAGAACTTGGTCATGGCACATAATCCCATGAAGCAAAAAGCAGATCAAGGTCGCTCTGAACGTCAATTTGCAGAAGGGGATCAGGTGTTTCTGCGATTGCAACGATACAAGCAAACTTCCCTCAAGGCCGAGCATTGTCAGAAGCTAGCACCCAAATTTTATGGTCCTTATACAGTTCTCAAGCGTGTGGGACAAGTCGCCTATCAGTTAGCTCTGCCCAGTCATTCGAAGCTACATCCTGTTTTTCATGTTTCATGCTTAAAGAAGGTGATTGGAACTAGGTGCCAAATTCAAACCAACCTTCCCGAGTTAGCTGAAGAAGGATCCATTTGGCTACAACCAGAAGCAGTTTTGGACCAGTGTGAGTGTCGCCTACGTCAGAGAACCATCAAGGAAGTGCTAGTCCAGTGGAAAGATACAACTCTAGCAGATGCCACTTGGGAACCAGCTACCATTCTGCAGTAGTTTCCACATCTCAAGCCTTGAGGACAAGGCTGTTTTTAAGGGGGCGGACATGTTAGGGTCCTAACCCGCACATAGGTAGAGCAATATATTCGGATGTAATAAGGTCAATATTAATAAGGCCTTTCAATAAAATATAATAAGGTGGATGTAAGAAGACCTAATAGAAGCTTCCGCTTCTAGAAGGATCTTCCTCTAGATGCTTCTCTTGATAGACATATTTAGTATAAATAAGGGTCGAAGGTATGAAAACCCTAGCTTGGAGATTATTGTAATAGAGCACTGCTCGACTGGAGGTTGCCCCCTCGAAGAGGCCCGTGAACATTGCTTTCTGAATCAAAGTGTTATTTCTGTTGTTGTTCTTATATCATTTCTATGTTATTGTGGAGATTATGTTGGTTATATTACTGTTATTCTGCCATTTCTAGCATTTTATTTATGTTCTGCATACTTTTTATATCTGGTATATTACAGTAACACAGATTGGACCAAATTTTGTGAGAGCTATGGCTTCTATCAATCTGGGAAAGAACATCTTGACACATTCACGAGACTTTTCTTTGTCTCACTTACTAGAGATGCTAGAAAATGGAGCATTAACCTCCCAAGAAAAATCCTCACAACCTGCGAAGATTTAAAAAACTTTTTCCTGCAAATATGGAGTGTGATGGAAGATATGGCATCCCTTTATTCCCAATATATCAACTTTAGCAAACAAAACGACGAAGTTGTTAGGGAATTTAATGACATGTTTAATACCTTACTTAGTTGAATTGATTCCGACTTTCTACTAGAGAGTGATATTCTCAAACAATACTTAAATTATTTCAAAGGAAACTTCCAATCCATCCTCAGGAACTAATTCCCTACAAACCTCAAGGAAGCACAAGATGGTGCTTGCCAGATTGAAGAAAATCTCAAATGGTTTGATCCCATTCCCCAAGACCAAGATGATGTCCTATGGTCTAATGAGGAAGAAGAACATGATTTCCCAGAGCCACTAGAGGTAAACGATGAGGTTAAGTTAGTCATTCCCCCTAAAGGGATTAGTACTTGGAAGAATTGGTTCTCAACTATGAAAGATGCCTTCAATTTTTTTGAACCCTCTAAGAATCTAGGTACCTGTGAAGAAATCACTGAGTTGGAAAGGGCATTATCTGTAATATACCAGATATAAAAAGTATGCAGAACATAAATAAAATGCTAGAAATGCCAGAATAACAGTAATATAACCAGCATAATCTCCACAATAACACAAAAATGATATAAGAACAACAACATAAATAGCACTTTTATTCAGAAAGCAATGTTCACGGGCCTCTTCGAGGGGGCTACCTGCAGTCGAGCAGTTCTCTGTTACAATAATCTTCAAGCTAGTGTTTTCATACCCTCAACCCTTATTTATACTAAATATGTCTATCAAGAGAAGCATCTAGAGGAAGATCCTTCTAGAAGTGGAAGCTTCTGTTAGGTCTTCTTACATCCGCCTTATTCTATTTTATTGAAAGGCCTTATTAATATTGACCTTTATTACATCCGAATATATTTCTCTACGTATGTGCGGGTTGGGACCCTAACATGTCCACGCCCTTAAAAACAGCCTTGTCCTCAAGGCTTGAGATGTGGAAACTGCTGCAGAATGGTAGATGGTTCCCAAGTGGCATCTGTTGGAGTTGTATCTTTCCACTGGACTAACACTTCCTTGATGGTTCTTTGACGCAGGCGACGCTCACGTTGGTCCAAAACTGCTTTTGGCTGTAGCCAAATGGATCCTTCTTTAGCTAACTCGGGAAGGTTGGTTTGAATTTGGCACCTAGTTCCAATCACCTTCTTTAAGCATGAAACATGAAAAACAGGATGTAACTTTGAATGACTGGGCAGAGCTAACTGATAGGCGACTTGTCCCACACGCTTGAGAACTGTATAAGGACCATAAAATTTGGGCGCTAGCTTCTGACAATGTTCAGCCTTGAGGGAAGTTTGCTTGTATGGTTGCAGTTGCAGAAACACTTGATCCCCTTCTGCAAATTGACGTTTAGAGCGACCTTGATCTGCTTGTTGCTTCATGCGATTTTGTGCCATGACCAAGATCTCTTTGAGGGTATGGAGAATATCCTCTCGAACTGTAAGTGTTTGGTCAACCGCCTGGACCTTCGAGGCACCCGGTAAGTATGAGAGAACTGAAGGTGGCTTCTGTCCATATACCACTTCAAAAGGAGTCAGGCGTGTAGTTGTATGGTAGGAAGTGTTGTACAACCATTCAGCTAGGGGTAACCATTGAGCCCACTGATTTTTCTTTTCAGAGGCAAAACACCTTAGATATGTTTCCAAACACTTGTTGACAACTTCCATTTTACCATCAGTCTAGGGATGATAAGCTGTGCTGAGATGCAATTAGGTGCCCTGTAGCTTGAACAGTTCTTGCCAAAAATTGCTTGTGAAAGTTGGGTCACGATCAAAAACAATAAAGTGCGGCATACCATGAAGCTTGAAGACATGGTCCATAAAAATTTGAGCCACCATGGATGAAGTAAATGGGTGTTGAAGAGCGTAAAAATGAGCATAATTAGAAAGTCTATCCACAACCACCATTATGACTGATTTATTTCCCGATTTGGGTAAGCCGGTAA
>JASDQU010296291.1:3435-14143 GCA_032191745.1 Picea mariana | reverse complement strand
TCACAGGGTTACCAAAGTCTGAAGGAAAGAGTGTCATCATGGTGATCGTTGATAGACTGACCAAGTATGCACACTTTTGTACACTCTCTCATCCCTTCAAAGCTAATACAGTTGCCACCGCATTCATGGAGATAGTTCAAAAGCTACATGGCAGCCCAAAGATTATTGTAAGTGACAGAGATCCCATTTTTGGTCACTATAATTGCTTATTAATTAAACAATCAAGTGTTACATAAATTGTCAACCCAGGGAAGTCTATTTATTTCAAAGGCAATCACACATTGTATATGCTCAATCTCAAAAGTAATCTAGAATTGTAGTAAAAGTACACTAATCACACCTTGCTTGAACAAACTGAAGTTCTACTTTGAATTATAATAAAAGCAATCTATCTATTGCAGAGTTTTAAAATTCAAAAAGAAATAACTATCATAAGAATCCTGCATTACATTAAAGAGTAGCAACCGAGGAAAAATGAACTTTTCAGCACACTGTAAAGACGATTAACTATTATGTAACAGAGAACAGGACCCTATTCCCCAAAGCAGGAATCTTCAGCACTTGTTTCTATCTATCACACTTTCATGAACTCATCAAATAGAATCACCAATCAGAATGATTAACAATTATCGAAGACTAACTACTCTATAACAGAGAACAAGACCCTATTCCCCAAAGCAGGAATCTTCAGCACCTGTCTCTGATTATCACACTTTCATAAACTCATTATGCAAACAGAATTACCAATCAAAATCATTAACAATTACCGAAGACTAACTACTCTATAATAGAGAACAAGACCCTATTCCCCAGAGCAGGAATCTTCAACACCTGTCTCTGATTATCACACTTTCATAAACTCATTCTACAAACAGAATTACCAATCAAAATGATTAACAATTACCTAGGAATGAATTGTATGAAAACAATGTAACAATCAGTGGAATCAGAGTTTCAGCAAAACAGAGTTTTAACAAGGTACAAATAAAAACAACACTAATGCACTACAGAACTAATGGGTGAATCTTGTGAAGAAGGTGGGCCCTTTCCTTCTCACAAGATTCCCCATAAATGAAAGAAACTAAAAAGAAACGCTCAGAATGATTTTTTATTCATCTGTCAAATGTGTCAAGTTACAATATCCAGCGTGAACACGCTCCTTCTCTATGATTCATTTTCAGCTAAGCCTTTCGTAATCCCCCCTAATGCCGATTTCTCCACTATTTAAAGAGGAGAATCCTCTTAATACAATTGATCATAAAATTACATGTGTACATACAAATCTTATTCTTAGTCTGATCTAATCTTCTATGCTCGAATAGGATATTCTGATCTCCCGTAGAAAAATGTTGTTACAGTAGTTGGAATGGCGTTGGCTTGGGGTGCAACTGTTGTGGCCGGTGTAACAACTTCTTTATTTATCTTTTCTTGTTACTGTTGTTTGTACTGTTTCAACATCGCAAATCATGGACTGTTTCAGCAACAGGATTTTCATCCTATTTGATTGTTTCAGCAACGGGGTCTCAAGCAGTAGTGATGGTTGGTGTTGGCTTAAGGTATGGCTGTTGCGGCCAGTGTAATATCTCCTTCTTGTTACTACTATGTGAAATGTTGTTTCAGCATCGCAAATCACGAACTGTTTCAGCAGCGGGATTTCCGTGATGTTTGACTGTTTCAGCAACGGGTCTTCAAGAAGCAACAGTGTATAATCTGCAGTTCAAATTGTTTCAGAAACTATATATTTTTGATGGCTAAGTATGACAGTAATGTAAAATTACATGTAAAAAGAATTAAACATATAGAAAAAAGAAGAAACATTATATACCTTTGGAAAAATAGGTTAAAGTGATAATGTAGGCTTAAATGTGAGTGGGAAAAGGATGTAATGATAGCAAAAAGTTTGAGCAAAAAGGTACATTATAGGGTCCTAAAATCCCCCCCAACTAAAAAGGTTGGATGTCCTTAGGCAACTTCAATCTAAATCAGAATACGGATACTGACTCTGGGTGTGCAAATTACTTAAGCAGTAGCTGTGGAAAGTGCTATCTGTTGGAGCTCTAAATACTTGAACATGTTGTAGCCTTTTCTAAGCTGCTATTTCAACCTTCTTGGGCAACTTATGATGAAATTGATACTTCTCTACTAGCATACACAGAATGGGAAAATGGAACTGATAACCTATCCAATTTTCAGCACATTGCTGGACACATTTGATATAACTAGGTACCCGGGATATTGTTGTCTCAAGATTGGTAGGACTAAAGGGATTGTGCTCCTGCCTTTTCTCAGAAGATTGTTTCCAAAATGTGTTATTTGCTTCTAGGGCAGAAATCTCTGTGGATTTAATAAACTGTTGGCAATCATGAAGTATTGTTTTCTTTAGTTGCCTTATGTATTGACTCATCCCTGGTTTCTTCAAAAATTTGTAATATTCGGCAACAAAGGTGGCAGTGTTCTATGGTTCTGGCCGAATCCAGAGGAGATGGTTTTCTTCATTATTCTTGGAAGCTAGAAAATCATTCTTCCACGTAATCTGGTTGGTAAGGAAGGAGACTAGTGCCCGAATCTGAATATCACCAACAAGAGGGTTGAGATTAAGTTGTCTGTTCTCAGGAATAGCTTCATTATGAAGATATGCCTCACATAATAGATGTTGATCAGTAGTAGAGACTTCTACAAAGGTTTTAACAAAATCTTTTGGTTTTAGCACTGCATAGGGTCTTCCTTCTTTGATTGATTTGATCTGAAAAAATGTTAGTCATTCTATAAGGAAAAGAGAGTAGTTTGAGGAAGGTTTCCTTGCAGCCAACAATTTTTGTACCAAATCAAACATCAGGAGCAACTTACCTTTTAACTCTTCAATATTTTTCTTGTGGGCACAAGATTCTTGGCATGTTTGCTCCAAAGCTTCCCAGTTTGAATAGATGTGGTTCAGCCAAAGTAGTCTGTGCTCCTGCAGACTTTTGTCCTGTATAATAGCAGACTTCTTTTTCCATTTGTCCATTATTGTCTACTCATTCCATGGTTGAGTTTGTGTTCCAACATCGCAAGTGATATGCTAAGGTAGGGTCTGAGTGGCTTGTTCCACAAGAGTAGAGGTACTGGTTTTGTTAGGAGGGGTAGCTTCATCAATAGGTAGTGTTTTTGTTTCAACATCATCAGTGGTAGGCCGTGGTAGAGTCTGAGTGGACTGTTCCACAAGAGTAGGGGTAGATTCATCAATAGGCAGTGTTTGTACAGCTTTACTAATAAAAATAGGGGTTTCAGATGTGGCAGTTGTTGTAGGCCAGGGTTCATCTTTTTGAATTTTAGAAGGTCCTACTGGTTCTTGTGTAACAGTAGGGTGTTCTTCTTTAATTGCAAAAGTAGTAGGTGGAGGGGGAGCTCCAGGCATTGGAATTTGAACCACTTTGTAGCCTACTTGATAATAAATATCCCCACATTGGCTGCACATATACTCTCTACACTGATCATCTTTTGTGTTTTTCTCTGCCATGGCCACTATGTGAGCTAAGGTATACAAATTAAGTTCCTTGTCAGAAGCTTCCTTTGCCATTACCAGCTCTTGTTTGTAAGCTTCCAGTTCTGATCTTAGAAACTCGTTCTCTTGTAAGAGAAAATCCATTGTTGGCTCTGGTTGTTGATCTACCATTGGTGTATCAAGAGGGGTGACTGGTTTTTGTGTAGTGGTCACAACCTCGGTAGTCGGTTCTTGTGGAGTAGCTACAAAATCAGGAGCTGAGTCTTGTGTTTCAACCACTTGATGTAAGGTAAATAGTGTTGCCACACCCTGGGCATGTGATTCTTGAATTTCCAGAATAAAGTCAGCAGCTAGTTCTTGTGTTTCAACTATAGCTAGTTCTTGTGTAACAGCTATAGCTGGTTCTTGTGTTTTAGCTACTGAATGAGTAGTTGGTTCTTGTGTAACAACTACTGTTGCAACATCCAGGTCGTCTGGTTCTTGTATTTCGGGAATGAATTCAGCAGCTGGTTCTTGTGTTTCAGTTGTAGCTGGTTCTTGTGTAATAGCTATAGTTGGTTCTTGTGTTTTAGCTACTGAATGAGTATCTGGTTCTTGTGTTTCAACTACTTGATGTAAAGAAAATGATGTCGCAGCATCTTGTGCTTCTGAATCTTGTGTTTCAATGCCCGAGGGTTGAACAGGTAAAAATTTGGGGGTTTGGGAGGGTAGAGGTGTATGGGTTTTTAACAAAATGGATTGGGGGTTTAGGGCAATAGCAGTAGTGGCTTCTCTTGTTGAATCCCTCGTTCATTTTTTTGGTAAAAAGGAAGGAAAAGTAGGAATTTTCTTCATTCTTTTGTGTGTGGGTTTTTCCTCAGTGACGGGGCAGGGAGGGTTATCAGGTTTTTCTGCTTCAGAATCATCGCTAAGGATATGAATAGTAGGGGTAGATGATTCTGGTAAGTTGTGGGGTGAACTTGGTATGGTAGGAGGGTTAATTGAATCAATTGGATCTGTAGGCGGATTGATAGGTATTTTCAGAGGGTCAGGAAGGTGTTGTGGTTGTTCTTCATGAGGATTTTCAGGATGTTTAGCAGCTTCCTGAGGGTTTATGGGTGGATTGTTTAGGGGAAGGTTTTGTTGGGCAAAACCCTTTTGGATGAGTAGTTGAATGAGACGGTGATGGGTGAGGGAAAGGGCATGATTTTTAGCCTATTTGCAATAATGCAACATGTTTCTAAGACATCCGAGCAGATAGTAAAGAATATTGACCAGTCTAGCATGTCGTAAATGAGATAACAAGACAAAATCATACTAGTAGACTACCTGGTATCAGCCTTCGCAGGTGAGATAGTGCTTGAAAAACTCTGTAACTTTCAGCCAAGGAGGTGGCAATGACCTAAGCCGAACACCCCAGCCTTTAGGTTCAACTTGTTCTCCTGGCAAGAGAAAATCCTGTTGGGCATTAAGGAAAATGTGTTTGCGGCTGAACCAGTGAATGCCAGTGATGGGAAGACCTGAAACCTGTGCTATATCATCCTCTGTAACTGGAATCCTAACCCCTTGAACAATAGAATGGTCTTGTTGAAGATTCTGAGCAAATTGAAGAACCTATTGTTGATCAAATCCCTGGAGCCTCTAAAAATAACCTAGCCAGTCCGCCTGTTGAAATATTTAGTAGAATTCTGGATACAATTCTAGTAGGGTTGTCGTGGTGGGTTCGTATCGTATAAAAAGGCCTCCCATAGCTAACATCTCAGTAGAATGCATAGTTAGAGAGTCAAGTAATTGCTTCCAAACAGAGTAAGTTTTGTGGATGAAGGCATGCAAATGGTGGTGAAAAAAAAAATGAAATGATGGGTAAAAAGGACTAATGGTAGTCGGTTTGTGTGAAATAATGGCATAAGATTTCGATATCCCCCCCCCCCAACTATGGCTAAAATAGTGAATTTAAGTGAATTATAATAATGAATCGAGATCTTCTCATTAGCCATAGTTCAATTGTATTTACATATAAAGTTTACATACCTCATCTTTACCTTTGATTCATACTTCGAAAAATATAGTGCCTGTCCATAATAGATCTGCAATAACCATGGGAGAGATTTTGGATTTATTAGAGAAATTGTTTAATTATGAGAGAAGGTCGTGAAAGGACAAAATATAGTATGAATATAGGAGAAGTGAGAGCGAAAGAGATGAAGCGGATGTTTTTAATGATAGGGAATGCTGAGAAAGTGGTGTTTCAGCAACAGAAAAGAATGGTAAAATGTTTGTTGAAGAGTGATGTTTTAACAATGGAAAATACTGCTGAAGAAATGGTGCTTCCGCAGCGGGGAGAAAGGGCGAAATATTGTTGAACAGTGGTGTTTCAGCAATGGGGAAACAATGAAATATTGATGAACAGTGGTGTTTCAGCAATGGGGAAAAAAATGGGGAAAATGAGGAAAATGTTGCTGAACAGTGGTGTTTCAGAAATGAGAAAAAAAAGGCGAAATGTTGTTGAATAGTGGTGTTTCAGCAATGGGAAAAATGAGGAAAATATTACTGAGGAATGATGTTTGAGCAATGGGAAAATGAGGGAAAGTGTTGTTGATTAGTGGTGTTTCAGCAATGGGGAAAATGAGGGAAAAATGAGGAAAATATTACTGAGGAATGGTGTTTGAGAAATGGGAAAATGAGGGAAAGTGTTGTTGATTAGTGGTGTTTCAACAATGGGGAAAATGAGGGGAAAATGAGGAAAATATTGTTGAGGAATGGTGTTTGAGCAATGGGAAAATGAGGGAAAGTGTTGTTGATCAGTGGTGTTTCAACAATGGGGAAAATGAGGGAAAAATGAGGAAAATATTGCTGAGGAATGGTGTTTGAGCAATGGGAAAATGAGGGAAAGTGTTGCTGATCAGTGGTGTTTTAGAAATGGGGAAAATGAGGGAAAAATGAGGAAAATATTGTTGAGGAATGGTGTTTGAGCAATGGGAAAATGAGGGAAAGTGTTGCTGATCAGTGGTGTTTCAGCAATGGGGAAAATGAGGGAAAAAGGGGATGGAAAGGAAAGAAAATAAAGAAGGATGAACGATGGGGATGTTGAATGGGAAGTGAGGGTGAATGGATTGAAGAAAGAGGGATCAATGCTTCACAAAATGAAGCTTGGATCTGCTTGTAGTAAGATTGTCCTTTATTGGTAGGCTTGAGAATCTGCAAAAGAATCAATTGTAACATGCCATTCTTGACAGGGATTATTAGTAAAAGAAATTTAATCTAATACTAAAAAAATTAAATTCAGAAAAACTAATTGCAATGAGGGGCAGGAGGTTCCTCTAAAAAGAAATAATGTGAATCTTCCACACATGTGGCCTTAAAATCTTCTTTGGAAATGGGGCACTGGTATAGATGGAGATGATGACCATGCACTAATAATGGTGTTTTAGAGTCATCAATTGTGAGGAGCCTTACTATTCCATTGGGGAAAACAGTGTCCACTTCGTAAGGTCCTAGCCATCTTGTACATAGTTTCCTTTGAAATGATTTAAACAGAGAATCATACAGTAAAGCCCAATTACCTTTTTGGAATTGCTTATGCTTGATGGTTTTATCATGCTATTTTTTTCTTTGTTGTTGAATCATGGTTGTCTGATGAATGGCATCTAGTCTTTTTTCGTCAAATTCATTAAGCTATTGCAACCTGGTTGTTTCTGCATCAGTCAAATCAAGGTTAACAGCTAAAGCGATCCTTAAGGTTTTGATTTCAAATTCCATAGGAAAGACAACACTTTTTCCATAAACTAATTCATAGGGGGAGAATCCTGTAGTATTTTTCCAGGTAGTTTTGTAAGCCCATAATGCTTCAGGGAGCCTGTGAGACCAATCCTTTCTGTTTTCCTTCAATGTTTTTGTGAGAATGGCTTCTATTACTTTGTTTGTGCTTACCACCTATCCATTGGCTTGGGGATGGTATGGTGTAGTCATTCTATGATGAATATGATATTTTTGAAGGGTGGCTTTAAAACCATGAGAAGTGAAAGGAGGTCCTCCATCTGTGACTAATTCTCTAGGCACTCCAAATATGATAAAGATATCTTCAAATAAAAAATCTAGAATTTCTTCTTCAGTAGCTCTATGGAGTGCTTTAGCCTCCACCCATTTGGTCATATAATCTGTGCAGACCACTATATAAACTTTTTGATTGGATGGAGGGTTAATGGGTCCTACAAAATCTAAGGCCCATCTTTCAAATGGTTCGAGTACTACCTGGGGATTTAATGGCATTTCATCTCTATGATTAGGTTGACCCATTCTTTGATAACTATCACAGGCCTGAACATACTTCTTTGCATCTTTAAAAAGTGAGGGCCAATATTAACCCATCCTGAGAATTTTATGTGTTGTTCTCTTATCAGTAAAATGCCCTCCACAAGGGCCATCATGACAAGCTTTTAGTAAATCATAAACCTCATTTTCTCTAATGCATCTTCAGATTTATTGATCAAGTCCTGTGTGGAAGAGACACCTACTTATCCAGCTATACCGAGCACTTTGTTGAATGATTCTTCTTTTCTCTCGGTGGGATAGGTGTGGTGGTAACTTCCCTGCAACCAAGTAGTTAGCGATGTCTGCATACCATGGNATCATCAGGTGTTAACCAAGAAAGGAAATAAACAACTACATTTTCTTTTCCTGGTCTATCTATAATTGTAATATCAAATTCTTGTAATAATAGTAACCATCTGGTGACTTGAGCATTTGTGACAGGTTTGTTCATTAGATATTTGATAGTTGAGTGATCAGTATGGAAAAAAGTAGAATAGCCAGTGATGTAATGTCAAAATTTATTAATAGCATAGATAACTGCTAAAAATTTCTTTTTGGTAACTGTATAGTTAAGTTCAACAGGAGTCATATTCTTGCTAATGAAGTAAATAGCATAAGGGAGATGATTTTCTCCTTGTCCCAGAACAACCCTTATTGCAGTATCTGAAGCATCAGAGGATATATGAAAGGGAAGTGTCCAATCAGGTCCTCTTAGAATAAGAGTTGTAGATAACTGATGTTTGAGTGTATCAAATGATTTCTGGCAAAGATTAGTCCACTTGAATTCAACATTTTTCATAAGTAACACAAACAGAGGAGAAGCTATTTTGGAAAAAAATTTAATAAATCTTCTATAGTATCCAGCGTGTCCTAAGAAACTTCTCACATCTGTTTGGGTTTTGGGAATATGAAGGTCTTTAATGACTTGTATCTTGGATGGATCCACCTGAATTCCTTGAGATGAAATAAAATGTCCAAGTACTACTCCTTCACTCATCATCATATGACATTTTTCTATGCTTAAGGAGAGGTGGGGTTGTATACATTGTTTAAGTACTTTCTCAAGGTTTTGTAGTGCTTCCTCAAAAGAGACACCATAAGGGGTAAAATCATCCATAAAAATTTCCATAGAATCATTATTCATATCAGAAAAGATTCTTATAACTGCTCTTTGAAAGGTTGTTGGTGCATTACATAGTCCAAATGGGAGGACTCTATAAGAAAAAGTTCCCCATGGGCTAGTAAAAGTGGTCTTATCTTGGTCTTGGGGTGCAATTTTGATCTGGTTATACCCGTTGAAACCATCTAGGAAAGAGAATAATTTCTTCCCTGACGAACTATCTAACACCTGATCAATGAATGGTAACGGAAAGTTATCTTTTTGAGTGGCTTTATTTAAGGCTCTATAATCTACACACACTCTCAATTTCCCGTTTTTCTTAGGAACTATTACCAACGGGGAAACCCATTCACTGTCTGATATAGGATATATAAACACTGCATTAAGAAATTTTTCAAGTTCCTCCTTAAGAATTTCTCTTAAATTAGGGTTCATTCATCATTGAGATTGGCAGATCGGTCGACAATATTCCTTGATATAGATACGATGAGTACATAATTCAAAAGATATTCCCTTCATATCTGTATAGTCCCATGTGAATGCTTCCTTATGTTCACGAAGTAACTTCATTAATTGTTGTGTTTTAGCAACTGTCAGGTTGGGGTTTATGTTTAGTGTTTTGCCGGGTTCAATTTCTACTGGTATACTTTTAGAAGAGATGGTGGCTAATGTTTGAGGTGGGTCTTCATAGTTAAGGTTTTCCTGGGTATCTGACTCCAAAAGTGCAGCTAGTTGATTATGTGTTTCTGGAGTCACAGAGGAGGGTTCACAAATAAAATTATTAATTACTTCATCCTCAATGGCATCTTTAAGGCTTAAGGCTTGTTCGATAGTCAAGATAGTTTGAGTAGTTTGATCATCAAAGTCCACCCATAAGGAATTGTCATTATTAATCAAGGGTGTAGCATGAGGGTAGAGAGTAAGTTGTTTGGTCTCATATCCATTGGAAATTGTCATTGAACCGGATCTACAGCTGATAAAGGCATCTGCTATGGCTAGCCAAGGCCTGCCCAAAATTAGAGGGTGACCCCCCAACTTTCGTTTATGTTGTAATACCACAAAGTCAGTCGGATAATTCTAGGATTCAACTGATATGATTAGGTCTTCAATGACTCCTTCCAGTTTGATTGTAGAACGGTCAGATAATTCTAGAATGGTTGGGGTATCTCTGATTTCATTCTTCAGTTGTAACAGTTGTGAAGTTTCAAGAGTCATAATATTGATAGCAACGCCTAAGTCTACCAGAACTCGAGGAATTATTTTGTTTCCAATTTGCACTGTGACGGTAGGATGGCCAAGATCACCGTATTTAACTGGAGGAGCTTTACCTGACATTAGTGTGGACAAATCACCCATCACATGAACTGTGAGGGGATATTTAGTTTTCCTACCGGGTTTCTTAACACAAATGTCTCGCATAGTTTTGGCATAAATTGGTACATCTCTTAGTACTTGTAATAGTGGAATTTTGACATAAAGATTTTGTAATTCCCCTAGAAGATTGAAAGAAGGTGGCTCAGGCGTTTTAGTCAAAGCTAAACGCTTAGGGAATGATGGTTTTGTTGTTTCAGCCATAGTGTTGGGGGATGATTGTACCTCTTCAGGTACATCATGCTTTTTTATTTCTTCTTTATCAGAATCAGAAGAGGTCACATCATCAATGATAGGTTCTACTATTTTCCCAGATTGTAAATGAATATCATTGCATTGTGCAGGGAAAACAGAAAGTATAGGCTGGTTTTGAATATCAATGCACTGCACAACCTTATTATTGGGGTTAGGGTTAGGTTGTACAGGTAGTTGGGGCCTCATCATTT
>JASDQU010296280.1:0-14130 GCA_032191745.1 Picea mariana | reverse complement strand
CACCAACTCCTTTGTGGTAGTATGTTTTTATGACATCCTGATCTTCAGCAAAACATGGGAGGAGTACATGCGGCATACTCAACAGGTTTTGACCACTCTGTGGCAGCACAAGCTTTATGTCAACTTGAAAAAATGATCTTTTTGCATGAACATGATCCAATACTTGGGCTACATTGTTTATGAGAATGGAGTACATGTTGATCCAGCTAATATCCAAGTCATCTGTGACTGGCCAGCCTCGACCACATAGACTAAGATTCAGATATTTTTGTGACTGGCCAACTTCTACTGACGGTTCATGTTGGGATTCTCCCATATTGCATGACTCCTGAGCTAGGTGATCAAGGGAGGTAGTAGGGCTAAGTTCATGTGGGGGAAGGAGAAGGAATGAGAATTTGATGATCTGAAGCATCACTTGTGCTCAGCTCCAGTTCTCTCCTTAATGGATCTGCAACAACCATTTGAGATTAAGATTGATGCATTTGACTATGTTGTAGGTGTAGTTATCACTCAGCATGGGATTCCGATGGCATACCATAGTGAGGCACTCTAAGCTATTGTCTGAAAATACCCCACCTATGACAAGGAAATCTATTCCATTGTACAAGCCTATCGTCAATGGAAACATTACATTCTAGGGAAAGAGACGATCATACACACTAATCAAAATCCTTTGTAGTTCATACAGACACAGGGGAAATTGCAAAACGACCACCATCAAAAGTGGTCCACATACCTGCAACAGTTCCATATCAACATCAAGTATAAGACACATATCTTCAATCATGTCATTTACTACCTCAGTCAGCTTCCTGTGGCTGCACTCACCAATGTGCTCCATTCCTTTGGACATGAAGAATCTGAGTGGCCCAAACTTTATCAACAATATCCAGACTTCTCCACCACATATCATCTCTTGGGTACAGGCGTAGCTACCATTGATTTTCAAATTCAAGACAAACTCTTATGCCACCTGGGACATCTCTGTGTTCCTACATTCGAGCATGAAAATATGATTTGGGAATCCCACTACATTCGGGTGGAAAGACATTTTGGCATAGAGAAAACTGTGGTCATTCTTCAAAAACATTTTTATTGGCCAAAACTTCTACAGGACGTCAGCAAGTATATCTGATTTTTCACTGTCTATGCCATTTCCAAGCCATCCATCAAGAAGCAAGGCTTATACACCCCTCTTCATATTCATGAGAATCCTTGGGAATCCATCTCAATGGATTACATGTCTAGTTTGTGGGCCACTAAGCAAGGAAATGACTACATGGTTGTGGTCGTTGATCAGTTTTCGAAGATGGTCATCCTCACAACCTATAAGAAGAATGTCACAGTGACATATACTACCAATATCTTCTTCTAATGAGTTTGGGTCCACTTTGGGATACCATAGACCATCATATCCAACTGAGACAACATGTTCCTAAACACCGTATGGTCGAGTCTTTGGTCTCTGTTGGACACCAAGCCCACCAAATCCACTTCTTTCAACCCCCAAAATGATGGCCAAATTAAGCTCGTCAATCGAACGACTATGCACATCCTGCGCATGTACAATTCTAAGCATCCACATGCATGGTACGAGAGTCTCCCATATGTCCAACATAGTTACAACATGGATCTCCATAGTTCCACCGGCATCGCCCATTTCAGGTGGATCTGGGATTCCAACCCTTGGGACCCATTGATGTTGCATTTCCTCTTGCCACCGCATAGACAAACTCTTCCTTTGATCAGTTTGTGATAAAAAAAGCCACTAGATTCATTGAGAGGATTCAACACATCTGCCAATAGGTCCAAGAGAGTTTCTAGAAATCCAATGCTAAGTACAAGCAGTGACATGATCAACAAAGGGCACCCCACCAGTTTCATGTTGGAAACAATGTTTTTTTACCTTTGCAAAAGGAGCATCTTACTGGGTCTGATCGGAAGCTTCACCCACTTCCTTATGGGCCTTACACTATCACCAAGACTATGGGTAGAAATTATTTGGAGCTCAACACTGCACCCTTCCTTCATCTGCATCTAGTATTCAATGTGGACCTCCTTTGGCCATATTTTCCACCGTTATTGGAAGCCTCTGAGATCACAGAACAACTAATACCAACAAAGCTCAACCCTGACTACATGGAACAAGCATCCGCTGACTAGATAGTGGACACATAGGTCAAGGGAACTCACCAACAACTTATCCAGCTTTATCATGTTTTCAAGGTAGGGCAACTCCTACACCAAGGAAAGTGGCTCACCCGGGGCCAAATCCAGTAGAATTTTCCTCACCTGATGGGGGAACTCAACGCAATGGATACCATTGTTTCCTAAGGGAGTAGGATTGATCTAGGTGGATATTGTTGGCCACCCACCTATTCCAACTAGATCCTCGTGTTTGTTTTTTGTTTAACACGTTCTTCTGTATTGTTTTGTAATTGTGGATTCTACACTTCTAGGGATTTTTGAATCTCCACACATGCTCTAGGTGGATACGGGTGGCCTCTCGCCTAATCCAACTGGCCTATTTTGTATTTTTTCATGTCATCACATCTTGTTGTACTTCGAGGGTCGTTTTGGGTCCCTAAAAGTTATTTTTCTGGCTCGCCACATTCAAACTGTAGAAAAAGTTAGAGTTTGATGGCGGAATGTGTAGATCTCTGAAATAAATTTCCAATGGGCTATGACACACCTAAAATGGAGGCTGTATGAAAAATTTACGACCCTAGGAAGTTGAGGTATCAAATTACACCAACTTACCCATAGGGCCCACATGACTTTTGGCATTTCACCTTCTAGGGTTAGGTTATTGGATGTCTAGGGTTTTTTCATTCATGTGTAATATCAAAAAGGCCTTTGGAGCGTCATTTTAATCCATTCTACTTAGATGGATGCATGTAGCAGCCACATCTCTTCTCAGAGATAGCTACAACCATTCGAGCAAGTGTTTCAGTTCTGCAGTTTTACAATTTCATCCTATTTCATTATTTAATAGAAGATACTGTTCACTAGATATTTCTGTTATTCTTCATATATCTATATTTGTTGTATTCAGTCTATTAATCAGTTGGTTCCGCTCCTAAATATGGATCAATAAGCTACCTGTATTCTTGGTTGGTTGTGAAGTGCTCAAAGTGGTGCTTTCCTGTGAGGGGTTTCTTCGATTTTGTGTGGCAATAGGTTGAGTAATATTTTTGGCAATTGTGACAGCTTTATAAGAGTGAGGATTGTTCATCACAACCCATTTACTACACATGTTGTAGTCTTTTATAATAAATCTAGTGGTATCAGTGTCACCTACAAAGATTTATTCAACATTTTTTTCATTAGAATCCAAACACCAGTCCCATAAGAAAAGGGAAAACTATTCTATATTGTTCCCTTCCTTGGTAGTTTCTTTCGTGGTTGTTTCTTGAGGTTGGTCATCAACGGTAGATTGTTTTTCCAAAAGTTGGTTAATGACTAGATTCATATCATGTATTCACTAAGGAAATTGTTTCTCTAAGTGGTTGTTTTGATTATATGAGTAGAAATTATCCATACCAAGCTCATCGAGGATGAGGGTAACGCTTGGGGTCTCATATGGTTGGCTCTAATTATTTTTCTTTTTGAAAAAGGGTCAGAAAAATTTATGTTGACATGACCCTTCACCAACATTCTTTTTAAGGTCTACCATCTTGTTGGACAACGTTTTGACTAATTTGAGCACACTTTCTAAGTCTTTTGGTTATTTCTCAGTTTTCTTTCTTAGAAGAAAATAATTCTTAGTAGCTACTTTAGTTTCTTCAATTGTTGGGTTGCTACCTAAAGAAATTATTTATTTTTCCACTTCCTTTGTTTCTTCAAAATTTTCTTCTAAAGTTGTCTTGTCAGCTCCCTTGACAAACATTCCTATGGAGGGAGGCAAATGTGAAGTATATTATTCTGCGAATAAATTCTCGACAGGTGCAACATTAGCTATAATTGTTTTTCAAATAGTGGTCAAATCTTGGTAAAATTCTCTCTCGACATTTGGGAAAATCATGCATGATTCTAGGTAGGTTCACGGCTCCCTGAGACATCCATGTGGGAATGAGATTATGATTTCTATCCATTCTAGGATTTTTTTCAATCTCTTCTTCATATTTAAGATCAGATTTGGAATGTACCTCATAACCAAAAGTGGAAGTAGTAGAAATTGAAGGAGTAGGGAGGATTTGATCCAACGGTTTAGGTATCTCTTGCAAAGAAACCTTGATTGAGTATTCAATAGAGTCAACAATAATGTTGGATTGGTTAATGGGTAAGATGTCAATCAACTGAACTAAGGAACAAGTAACTCGTCAAGTTTCATCAAAATCTACGTTCGAAAAAATGTACCAAGTTTCAGTAGTTGTTTCAGGGCTTCCAAAGGAAGAAGATATTTCAAGAGAGGGGGACGTGTCTCTATAAGGGATTTCCAACTCAAAATTATCCTCTGAAGGTGGGAAAGAATGTAGTTTTGTTTCATTGGTGGTGTAATCAGAATTTTGGCCATGCAAATGTCGAGGTTACTACTAGAAATACAACTTAGGGCCTTCTTCTAGCACCAAAATATGATGGCATGGGAAAAGTACCGCTCAACGGATAGGGGTACTCCCCGGTATGAGGTCCCAATTAAAATTCAGAATGTTTGAGTTAGGAGGCCCATTTGGATTCTAATTCAAATTCCATTACCAGTATGAGGGTGAGTGGATGGTTTATGATGGAAGAAAATGCAAATGCAAACTATGTTAATGATAAAATAAAGTTATTATATCATATCCTAGCTAGGAGCACTAAATTTAACATATGAATAGATAAGACTGTTAGCAATCCCCACATTTATCCTTTCATCAAATAGATTTTGAATGGGAATACAAATACCATTAACAAAAACAAAAAATGAATGAATGACAGGAGAAGTACAGAATATTAATTCATGCATGTAAATATACTCATCAACTTAGAGCAATTCATTAAAAAAAGAACTCCAATAACTGGAAAGATTATCCATTCACAAAAGAACAGTCTATTCATGAAAAGAAAACTCTTGCATTGATCATGAATAACAAGCATTTACTTGAAGAAGTTCACAACAAAAGACTACAAAGAAACAAGGTTCTGTCAAAATATGGCCTGAGGTTTTCTCAATATTACTTTGCCACAAAAATTGTTTTCCTCTAAAATTACAAAGTTGAAGATCCCTTTCAAAATGGGTGCTCTATGGTTTTTATAGCCCTCCTTGGTAACAACTTGTGATTTCTTTAATTCGACAAGAAACAATTACAAGACTCTTCATTTTCCCTTTTTATTTTTCTACTAGTTTACATAAAGAAAAAAAAAATGATGGAGAGAGACAAATTCAAATTTCATTATAGGGATTTTCATTGGTTTTTGTCTGTTATGTAGGCATCCCATACTTCTTGATATCATAAGATAGAAATAATTATGCAATAAAGAAACAACTCTAAGGCGAACTCATGAGATATTGAATTATGAGAAAGAGTCTTCATGTCCCTAATTAGATTGACCATGAAATCTTGGATCATATTCTGGGCTCTGACAGGTTTTACAAGATGATCACTCATCAAGTCAACCATCACTTTGGGTCAAGTTCTAGCATGCATCTTCCTTTATTCATGTTTTGTTATAACATTATGAAAACTTGCTCATCTGAATTTAGTTTGCCCAGCTCGTCAATTCAGGGTATATTACCTTTCAAGGTTAGGATAACAGTCACTTTCTGAAGTTTGAGACATATGGAAAGTGAATTATTTAACTCCTTCTTAAGATTCTCCCCATCTTTTGGAAAATTATCAAGGATAGTGTAATTAAGGTCATCTTCCTAGTCTGTCATTCATGGCAAGTCTTGTGGGGAATCTAGATTTTTTATTATCCACAGATTTATCGCATTTAGGCCATCTATGATTGTTGAAAAGTTTGTATTCTTGGCCCGAGCCTTATTGAATTGATCCATGATTTGGGTATATTTTAGATAAAAAAAAAAATCATTCCCACATACATGTGTTTCACTAGGTTATGGAGTTCTTTTCTGACATATTCTTCACATATAATGAACTCCTAAATTTCTTTGTGATCATTCTTGTAGTGTTTTATTTTTTCTTCTCATGACCTTATTATTTCTTTCTTCTCTTCTATTTCACGCATCACGTCTGTCAAGTTTTTCTTTGATGCTTGCGATATGGAAACATCAGTTGAAGCAATAGATACAGGATCATATATAATGTTTTATCTTACCTTTTAGTCATCATTGATAATGGAGCAACTCCAACCACTAGTAACACTCTAGTTTTTTGCAATATGGTATTTCTTGAATCCTTATCAGATCTGAAGGAATTTAGGTTGGCCACCTTCCGAGACTTTGATTATGTGTAAGCTCCCAAACCCAATTCTCCTAATGGGAAGTTCCCTCCAGTGAGGGGGCTGTCCATCAATGATACTAGAATGTCTATGTCCATGGGGTTAGGTCCGTTTTATTCTTCTTGATTTATTTTTGACTCTTCTTTTTTCCTTCATTATGCTTCCACCTCCGTTGTTGCTTCTTGTTATGATTCAACTGTTACCTTTTACTCTACTCCAGTTGTTGATACTACTTATTGATGTCATTTAAGATCGAATTCTTCCTCTTTTCTCTTCTTTAGTGCTTCAAATTTTTCTTTAGTAGTGTCTGTTGATTTTCTCTTTTTTTCCTCTTCTCTTTGTTCCTTTTCCTCTTCTTCCTTTTCTTCTTCTTCCTTTTCTTTCCTTATTTTCTCTATTGCTTCATTGGCTGACTCCTCCTCTTTTCTTTTTTGTTCTTCCTCCTCTTTTCTTTTTTATTCTTCCTCCTCTTTTGAATGGTATTCCTCCTCCTAATTCTTCTGTTGATCTTCTCTATCTCTTTTTTCATCTTCTATTATGCCTCCCCTTTGATAGTTAACTATTTCTTCCTCTTCACAAATGTTTGACATGTAACTCCATCTATATTTATGGTTGTTGTAGTGGGTGTTGGCGATGTTCAGAGGATCATGCATTCAGAATCCTTCTTCACCGAAGTGCAAAGAGGCCAATGTGTTCACTTCTTCCTACGCTTATTTGACATCCTTGAATGAGTAGGAATTCACCCATAGCATGAGAAGCAGATAGATTGATTTTTTTATTATCTATGTACAATGTTTTTCCTACCATATGTATCATTGTGTGATAGGCTATCTCTTATAGAATCAACTTGTTAGGGACAAATGTTGGGAACATATGGGGAGCTTTGGNTCATCCTTGAATGAGTAGGAATTCACCCATAGCATGAGAAGCAGATAGATTGATTTTTTTATTATCTATGTACAATGTTTTTCCTACCATATGTATCATTGTGTGATAGGCTATCTCTTATAGAATCAACTTGTTAGGGACAAATGTTGGGAACATATGGGGAGCTTTGGTGGAACCATATGCCCTTATGTATGTGTCATACTCGAGTAGGTACCATTCACCTACTCTCACTACGATGGCCTGACCCTTATCTATCATACAGGGTGTAGGAAAACATAATAGGAGTTTGCAGAGAGAAATCAAGAAATTTTCACAAACTCTATGATATTCAAAACAATAGTTGTGATCCCATGTAAGTTTCTAGTAAATATGAATTATGGGGTCATTTGGTTCTCATGCCTAACCCATCTATGTATATGCATGAGCCACACACATCATATTGATCAGATGTGATGACATGCGAAAGATGGGGAATTTTCTTGGAGCCGTGTGCTTTGCTCAACAAGTGCTTGTTCTAAAGTTGAGGGTAAGATGTGGGTAAATTCATGAAGGTGGGTAACACTTTCGTGAAAATTTGATCTCCAAAATTCCGAAAGACAGTTTTTCGACTGAAAGATACTTTTTCCGACCGAAATATTTTTTAGCCGAACACTTGAACGTCAAATCGAACGATACAATAATGACACCCTTGATTTTCGTGTAGAATTTTAGTCAAACGGATATTTTTCATCTGGAAATATCTTTTGAGCCTAAAGATATTCCAATTGAAAATACATTTCTACCGAAATAATATTTCAGCCGAAACAATCTTTCAGTCGAAATATATTTTTGACCGAAACAATCTTTCGGCCGAAAAACTGTTTATATATTCACCGCACATCATGACTGTAACATTTTTTCATCTCTTGGTGATTGTGAGAGGGTTGTAGGTGAGTGTCAGTGAGTGATAGTGAGTGAGATCTTGGCAACTCTAGGAGAGATCTTGGTGTGGGCATCATGTTGGAGGGTGGTCCTGCGGGTGGACAGAGGTAATCTTAAACTGATGTTTCAAATTTAAATTTAAATTATGTAAGTTTTAATTTTATTTTTTAATTATAATTTTTATTTATTATTGTATTTTGTTAAATTAAATTTAAATTTATATTTATATTTAGAATTGTTATTGTGAATTGGCCATTGGGGGCTAGCCCCATGGCCAAGACATGGGAACGCCAATGGCTTGGCCACAGATATGGCCTCCTGTGACCAAGTCACAGTTCCGTGGATTCACCAAAGCTTTCCAAGAAGAAGATCAATTTGAAAATATTTAATTCTTTCCAAGTACGTACTAGATTCGCCAATGATTACTTCATTAAATACATGATTAATATTGCAAGGGAAAAATAGGAATGATTTTACTCTAACCATTGTTAAATATGAGATTTACAATGGAGGTTCATTGCCAATTTTTAAGGAATTTACTCCTATTATAAAATAAGTGTTAACATGTACACCAAAAATCAATAGACAATAACATAATCAACCGAAATAGAGAGAGTAAAACCAATACATTCTGCAAGGATTCCTCGGAAAAGGTTTTCCTAGCAAATTTTAATAATTAGAGCTCGAGTGGCACTTCATCCTTCACAATACACAGTTTATCCTTCCAAAATTTAAGTGTTCAATTGTTCACTATATATATCCTATTCGATAATATTAGGTTAAGCTACACCTCGTAATATAACTGGTTATATTACCGATATGAGATACTATTTTTTTACATATTAGGAGATATGATTCCTTCAAGAAATACCTCAAAAATATACATATATGTTGAAATTCTAATCTCCTTATGAGTATCAATATTTTTATATATAGTGATACCCAATAATAGTTCATTTTTTGAATTCTATTACTCTACTAGATTAGATTATCTTTCTTAAAAACAAAGAAATAAAATTCCATACTCAATATAAGAATAGAATAGAAACACCAATGTTATTGAAGGTTAAAAATATGTCTATACCAGAATTGCACATGATATACTTAGAATTTGCGAATCTATTGGATATATAAAAAAAAAAAAAATGCAAAGAAAATATTGAGAATTATCATTCGCATGAAATAACATGAAACTTACATGGATTCCTTATAACTAATTACAACTAGAATTTAGTAATTTCTCAATTACAATAAAATCTTATATATCATAGACAAATATAGTCTTGTCCATAGGGATGCCCCCCCGCAGATTCTTTAGATTACATATTCTGTAGATTACACAGCTTACATATTCTTTAGATTACAGATTCTGTAGATTACACAATATATTTTTAGATTCTTGATGAACAGATTCTATAGATTACACAAAATATTTTTGTATTTATGTTAGTGTTAGATTTGTTAATTAGTATTCATTTCTTGTTTATGTGTGACATTTATATTTATGTTTATTTTAAATTTGTTAGTTAGTATTTATATTTAATATTTGTTATGAGCCCATGTGCGTATTATATTTCTTGTAAATATAATACAAATAAATCTATTTTTCTTTAAATATAATTATGTTCTTCTATTTCTTGAAATATAAATTTGTTCTTCTATTTCTTTTTCTTTAAATATAAATATGTTCTTATATTTACAAATAAATATGTAATATATATATATATATATATATATATATATATATATAATGATTCTTGGTCAATTAGATTTCTACATATACAACATCATTTGATAATTTGAGTGCCCAACAAATATACATATAAATGATGTACATTATTTTCTATATTATAATTTGTAATGGAATATTTGTGAAATATACATACAACGGAAATTTTTTAAAACACACACACACATAATAAATCTAAAAATAAAATAGGAAGAAAATTTAAAAATTACATGTTTATATGTTCAAACTATATACACAAACAATAAATTTATAAACAATATGGATTTATTTAAAAATGAGAATTTGATATAGACATTAATAAATAATTTATAAACAATATGAATTTAGTTAATTTGATATAGACATTTAACAATCAAATATTAAGTTTTTAAATTTGATATAGAAATTTAACAATCAAATATTAAGAATAGAGCAAGAATTTAAGTGATTAGTCTATGCCTAAGGAGTCACCCAGGAGCCGAATCAACTATCTTTCAGTGTGATGTTAAAAATTTAGATTCAAATTCCATGATTTTTTGTGCATAGATAATCTCTTCTTAAAATTAGTTGTGACTTGGCCGCAGGGGGCCAGCCCTGTGGCCAAGCTGTGGGCACGCCCACGGCTTGGCCACATGGATGGCCCCCTCTATGCAAGTCATAGTCATTTCAAATGTTTTGTATTTTATAAAAATTTCATAAAAAAATAAAATTGTCCAAGTTTTTATTTCGAACGTTTTTTATTTTCTAAAAATTACAAATCTTTAGGAATTAAATTTATAAATCCGTTTTTACATATGTAATATTAGAGTATCATAAGTTATAAACATTATTTTACAGATTGTTGATTATGTAATTACTTGATGTACATTGTTGTCTATCTTATAATTTGTAAAGGAATATTTGTAAAATATACATACAATGAAATTTTTTAAAACATACATTTAATTTTATTTTATTTTTAATTTAAAAATAAAATAGGAAGACAATTTTATATTAGAGTATCATTTAATATTAGAGTATCCATTTAATACTCTAATATTAAATGATACTCTAGTAAGATATTCTAATGTAATATGGTTGGCTTTGTAGTCAGCAACTGACTGAATTTCACATTTTTCAGTCTCTAGAACAACCAAATTCAACACCCACTTTTGATATGGCTCCTCTTCCAAACCACAAACTCTTATCATAGTAAACTGCTAAAAAAGGAACTAGTCTCCCACTCTAGTGTTGTTTTAAAATTGTAGTGACCCTTTGACTAAAGGAATAATTATAACGAATACTTCATTGTGGCTAATATAGTCTAATATAGACATAAAAGACTTTACAAACTACAAAAAACCTTCACTGATGAAATGTTCTCATACCATAGGCAACCACTCAATGGTTGGGAGAGCAACATGTTGGCTGGTCATTCGCCATCCTAGACTTAAAATAACCCATATGTGAGTAGTTTTGATGGATTAACATATGGATCAAGTGATACTGGTACTTGAATGACCTTGTACCCGTAAAATCTAAAAACTGTTGGTGCATTTTATTTTCCAAGAACTTGTAGAAGTCAAACCTTATGAATGTTTGATTCTTGGGGTGTGAAAAGGCTACTAGGAAACCCAAAAACAATGGTATCCATTATAAAACTATTATAAATAGAAACAAACTTTGAGACATAGGCATTATATTCATTGAGTTCATTCCCTAAACCTTGAGGACAAATACACCAAAACATAGGTAGTATATTCATTGTTATAACATTGTTTAATATGTTATAACATATTACAATGTGATATGTTATAACATATTACAGTGTAATATGTTATAGTAATATATGTTATGACATATTACATGGTAATATGTTATGAAAAATCTGCATTAATATAGCACTCACCAAATAGAAAAAAAACAATGAAACATAGGTAGTATATTCACTGTATTCATTCCATCAACCTCGATAATAGATAAACTGAAGCATGTAACAATCACTTTGCATTGATAGAGAAACTGATAAAATACATCAATATTTCATGTCAAAGCCTCATTTACAAATCTAGAAGAAAGAACAGTTTTAAAATCTACAAAATATCATGTATAATAGATAGAAACAAACCTTTAAATATGAGGAAAATGTCCACTGCAATTATTGCCACAACTAAAATATGTTACAGTACTTTTCACTATAATAAAAAGACACAAGCAATGAACATTTCATGTCAATGTCTCATTTACAGAATGGTAAGAAATAGCAAATTTAAATCCAAATATCTAACTCCATTTCCATGGACTGAGATACCAATTATGATTCCTCCAAAAGTCAAGATAGCTTTCATTTTCAACAAAGAAGGGCTTAAACGTATGAAGACTCAAAAATAGAATAGAATTAACGATACCCAAGAAAACTGATAAGAACACAACAAAAAGCTCATAGAAGAAATGCAATCTGAACTTGCATCTTCATTCTTATGATTAGTTGCATATACCTTAGATTGAGACTCTACACTCTTAACTATATCTTAATATTCACATAGCTCATATGGGTAATATATGAAGCTGATTCCATTGCTTTAGCTCTCACTTAATCAGAGAAAGTAAAACCCATATGTATTGGATAAGAGTATATACCCTTTGAAAGACCCTTGTTAATGATATATTACCCTTTGTATTTATAGAAACATTTAGTTGAAGATGAGCTTCTATTACCCTTTGGATAAGATACTAGTTCAATATTGTGATGTATTACCCTTTGTATTTACACAAGCATTGGAATAAACCGACCAAGTCTTGGTTTTCCACGGGGTTTCTGACAGGATGGATATACCAAAATGATTCAGAGGTCATTCTCAACTCCTATATCAATGGGGGCACTGGAATAAGGCCGGTAAGCATATAAACAATGCTTTATAACCACATATAAATGAATGTTTAGCAACATCAAATCATCTAATCACATACGCTTAGTATATAAAAAGGTTCGTCATAAACATAATTCCAACAACTTGCAATCATATAATACATTTTCTCTATTAATTCCCCCTCCAAGTGTAATATAGAATTGTTGATACTTAGCGCCATTGATTTGTAGATGACATATTTCTTCCATCCAACCAAACATACAACAGATAGAAACAAACCTTCAAACACGGGGAAAATGTCCACTGCAATTATTCCCACAAGTAAAATATGTTATAGTACTTTGCACTATAATAAAAATACACAAGCAGTGAAAATTTCATGTCAATGTCTCATTTACAGAACGATAAGAAATAACAAATTTAAATCCAAATGTCTAACTCCAATGCGATGGACTGAGATACCAATTACGATTCCTCCAAAAGTCAAGCTAGCTTCCATTTTCAACAAAGAATGGCTTAAAAGTATGAAGACTCAGAAATAGAATAGAATTAATGATACCCAAGAAAGCTGATAAGAACACAATGAAAATCCCATAGAAGAAATGCAGTTTGAACTTGCATCTTCATTCTTTTGATTAGCTGCCACTAGTACATATGACCAAATTTGCAACGATTTTTTTCTGATATTGCCGCACTTATCCATTTCAATTTCCATGAAAGCCAAGGTTTTTTTTCGTCAGAATAATTTCGTCGCTCTATCGATGATCCAGGTGTGTGTGGAAACATCGATGAAATTATCTCTCCACGTGTCACCACCTTCAATTTCGGTTAACCCTTTGCATCATCGTAATTATGACGAAACCGCATCGCAAGTACAATGAACAACCATGGCAATTACGATGAAATTTCGTCACAATTGCGACGAAAATTTATGACAAGACAAAAAATTACGACACAGATGCTGTATGTGTGACAAAAAACTGTGGCAACTTACGATGAATACCTGTGGCAATAGAGACGACATTGATTCATCAAGACCAAAGTTATGATGAAGATGTTGTATGTACGATGAAAACCTATGACACCTTGCAACGAAAGTTCGTTGCTATTGCCACGATGGTCAAAATGCAATTTTTTCTGACGAACTATCGTCGATATTGCGATGATTGCATTAAGTTTTAAAAAAAAATTACATGAGATATGGTATTACCATATTACATTGTGGGTTAATATGGCATTACCATATTACAATGTAATATGCTAATACCATATTACAATGTAATATGCCATTATCATATTACAATGTAATATGGCATTCCCATATTACATTGTAATATGGCGTTGCCATATTACAATGTAATA
>JASDQU010296276.1:0-11220 GCA_032191745.1 Picea mariana | reverse complement strand
TCGAAATGGGAAGTGGTGATAATGGATTTCATCACAGAATTGCCTAGAACAAGCAAGAAACATGATGCAATCATGGTAGTGGTGGACAAGCTTACTAAATTTGTCCATTTCATTCCTATAAATACTACTCATAAGGCAACTAATGTTGTTGATATTTATATGAAGGAAGTAGCACACTTTCATGGTGTACCTAAGACAATTGTGTTTGACAGAGACCCAAAGTTTACATCAAAGTTCTAGAAGGGGTTATTCAAAGGGTTCAGAACAAATCTGAACTTCAGAAATGCTTATCATCCTGAGTTTGATGGGAAGACAGAAAGGGTGAACCAAGTGATAGAGGACATGCTAAGGATGTATGTGATGGAAAAACCATCTAAATGGGAGGATTATTTACACTTGGTAGAATTTACCTACAACAATGGGTATCAAGAATCACTAAAGATGAGCCCATTTGAATCACTTTATGGAAGAAAGTGAAACACCCCATTAAGTTAGGACAACAAAGCTGATATGGCAATGGTTGGGCCAGAGTTGCTCCAAGAAATGGAAGAACAAATGCTGAATATTAACCAGAATTTGAAGGCTGCCCAAGACAGGAAGAAAATTTATGTTGATAAGAATATAACTCATAGGGAATTTAAAGTAGGGGATCATGTATTCCTGAGAGTGAAGGCCAACATAATCTCCCTGAAGTTGGGAAATTGTTCAAAGTTGGCAGCTCGATATTGGGGGCCATTTGAAATCCTAGAGAGGATTGGTCCAGTAGCATATAAGCTTGTATTTCCTGCATGAATATCTATATATAATGTATTCCATGTGTCATTTCTTAAGAAGTATGTACATGATGCTAATCATGTTATTGATTGGAATGTGATTCAGGTGGAACAAGAAAGTGTTTTTCAGGTGCATCTGGTACTTATACTGGATCGGAAAAGCAAGCAACTCTGGAATCAAGCCATAAATATTTTAAAAGTTCAGTGGACCTTGTATGGTCCTGAGGACACAACATGGGAGAATGAAGATGATATGCGGGCAGAATACCCACATCTTTTTGAAGATTTTGAAAATCTTGTTGATATTATGTAAATGCATTGCACTAAGGACAATGCAAAAATAACGAGAGGGAATTGCAATACCCCAAGACTGAGCCCTTGTGAAATGTAATGATGTTTGTAGGCTGGTAAGACAAGTAATTATAAGTTGGTAGGCTTATGTGTTTATTAGGCTGAAGATCCTAGATGCTAAGGTCAGTGGGCCTAATTTTTGTATATGTAATTATGCATATTATTAATAAAATACATCATTGCGTGTAGACCGACCATGAATAAAGAGTTATGGGGGACTAGGCTCCACTGGGTAGGGAAAGAAATGGGATTGAGAGGCTAGGAAGAGGGGATAATCTTGAGAGCTTAACCCAAGGGAATATTATAATGTATTCCTGAAAAGTACTAAAGTTGGGAAAATAAACCCAGTTATCCTAAGTTCGTTTGAGGGGAGGAACAAACTCCAAGTGGAGAGGAGCATGCTCTTGGAAAGCCAAGTGTCACCTAGGATGCATGCATATTTATGTGGGAATTCCACCTTTGTAGAGGGTTCATGAACCATTCTGACCACCTTCCTGAGGAGTTCCCTATGACCATTGCAACTCTCTCATGATTCTGCAAGCTGACCATTCTCACCATTTTCCTTGCTCTCTCTCAACATTCTGAACAATCTGGCCATCTATTTTTCCATGAGTTCATYCTCATCATGCTGGACATTCCTTGGGAAGTTCACGCACGCACTGAACAAGTACACAGTCAGAGTCATTTATGCCTTGTGAACCTATGTAGATTGTTGAGTCGTCCCCTTGCCTTACCTGATTTTTGGTGGTTGTGGATTGAAGAGATGAGTTGTCAAGCTCGTGGTTAAAGAAGCAGGTTCTCATGCCTATGAGAAACTCTCTCTAGGTGAGAGAGTTTGTTGGGAATTGATTTCTCCTAGAGAGATTCCAGTACTAGCTACAAATCTCTAATAATTCTTGATCTGGCCTATTGTTGAAGCCTTGGAAAGGAAGTGGAGCAGTCGGTGGACTGTGGAACAGTGAAGGTGCATATTCTCTGGGTGGTACATGCATGTGGGGAATGAGAGTCTATGAGAAATGGGTGTAAGTAGGCTTCTTGGAGAGAATCCTTCTAGTTTCACAATGCAGTTTCCTGTAGCCTCAACCTAGGTCTAGTATTCATTTTCCCTGGAAGGAATTTAGTCCTAGCTCAGGGGTGACCCACTGTTGAGTGTGATGAGCAGCGTGGTCTAAGGCTGGAAGGTTCGTGGAAGGCTTGCATGTAGTTGGTGGTGATATATTAAAATATAAGTACCAAATATTTGTTCTTTGTATGATGTGTATGGTGTACATGTGTTATAATGTTACTGATATTGTTTGTGTTTATTGCATGTATTTATTATTGTTGCTTCCACGTGAAATGTGTATGAGTAGAATGTGTGTCTGTTTAGAATTATATATATATATATATATATATATCATAGCGTTAATTGCAGTAGCATGAATCGACCTGGTCGGGACGTTACAAATTGGTATCAAAGCTAAGAAACATGTCCAAGAAGTGGCGTTTCCCGGCCTGTTGGTGATATGAAATTTAAATAGAAAAAAAACATTGCAACACAAAAAATGAAAATAAAAATATTTAATATCAAATTTGTTGGAGTAATTAACTCATACTTGTGTTATTGTTAATGTGGTATTCTTCATAATGTGGTTTGGTAATTTATTGTTTATTGTAATGTATAAATTATTCTCTATTGATTTGTTTGAGTCTATTATCTAGGAGGTTGTTAGCTAGTTGGTTGTGAGAGAGTCCAACTTAATCTCCTAGTTTGGTGTGTAGTTAAGATATTTTCTCAAACTCTCCTTCTATATTGGGAATAAGTTAGATATAAAAACTTGTGAACTCTATATAATGGAGTCACAATATATTGTAAATAATTCAATTATTCAATAGATTTTTGTTTGTGTGTGTAATAATGTCTCATCTCTCATATTTTATCTTGGTATTTGACTCCCTCATGTGAGGGCCCATAAGATTATTTGTTTTGTGAGTAATTGATGGAGTCTGTGTTCATTGTGAAGATTTATATGTGCATGTGCGAGATATTTTCCCACATATTTTCTTGCCATGAGAGGTCATGGTGTAAGATTGACTTGGATACATTCAGTATCTAGACTATTTCCTAGAGAATTTCCCAACATCACGGTTGGGTACCTAAGTGTCTTGGTAGATGGAAGTATTTGCATAGGATGACCAATTGTTCAGTGTTTGAAAACAAATTTTAATTGATTTCTTGGTTTGAATGGATCAAATAAAGGTAAAATCTCAATATGGATACTTTTCCAGTTAGTTTGGGAGTTGTGGATCTAGGTAGCGATCTCTCATTATTTGTTGAAGACATGTGAGTGGTCTTCTAATGAGGTTACACGACATGCAGGTGTGTGAGTTGTTGTCCAGTAATTGATTTGGGAGATTCGTTCAAGAGTTCAGGGAAGGAACTCAAAATTCAACTTGGGATCTACAAATTAGGCAACTAAGAATTCAACTTGGGAGCTACACATTAATGAGGGTTAAGAGAGAGCTTGATGGAGTTAGTAGCCTGGAATATTTCGAAATGGTTAAGGCATAATGATGAATACCATACCTAAGAGAGATCAATACAAGTACTTGTTAAGGGAGGGGTGGCATGATTAACTCCTACTTGTCTTATTGTTAACGTGGGATTCTTCATAATGTGGTTTGCTAGTGTATTGTTTATTGGAATGTAAAAATTAYTCTCTACATGGATTTTTTGACTCTATTATTTAAGGAGTTGTTAGCTACTTGGTTGTGAGAGAGATTCTCTCCAACTTAGTCTCCTAGTTTGATGTGTTGTTGAGATATTCTTTCAAMCTCTCCTTCTATATTGGAAATAAGTTAGATCTGATAACAAGTTGTAAAGTCTATATAATGGAGTCACAATTTATTGTAATGAAATAAATTATTTGAATTTTGTTTGTAAGTGTAATAATGTCTCATCTCTCATATTTTATCTAAATTATCACTTATTTTTATATTCTTTAAAGTCAGTTGTTTTCACTCTCATTTAAATATGTTTTATGTTAATTGTATATTGAGAGTTATTGTAAATAATCTTATCCATAAGTATTAGGAAACAACATTGCTTATACCTCAATTAGATCACAATAGGTTCAATAGACCAATTCTAGTCTAAACGGATCGTCGTCATCATCATCAATATACCAATTCTAGTCTACATCATCATCATGATCAACATGATCATCATCAATAGACGAATTCTAGCTGTTGTCGTCGTCATCATCATCATCATTGTTATTTTATTTTTARTTTCAAAATTTAAAACTAATATAAAATTTATAGCATAATATAATTTATAAAATTTTATTAATATTAATTTATTATATATCATTTTTAAATTAGCTCCATCAAAAATGAAGTTGTAAACATTATCACATTCAGTAAAAATTGAATTAATGATTATATACCTTCCATAGAATAACTTCCTGGAGATCCATCTTCACACATATCACGACTTAAAAACACAATTTTATAACGAGTCTTTAAAATAGTGTGTAAAGATTGATTCTTTGATTATAAGTGAAGAATGAAAAAACATATATTGCATACAACCTTTTTAAGGGATTTTGTCCTCTTATTATGGTGCCACCCCTGTACTTTATACTTTGGACTTGTACTACAATTTAATCGTAAATGTCTAATAAATTTTAATTTAAAATAAATAAATTTATAAGTGATATTTGTATTCATATCATTTTATCACTTTGTTTTGTTTCATTTTTCATTGTGAATTCAAGTATTTGGTCTTTATAACAAAGGACATAAGACCCTTGGCCATATTAATTGTAGTCGTTCCTTCCAAGAAAAGGCCATTGTCTTTTTTTTTCCAATAGAAAATTTGCCCAATTATAATAGAGATAAAATTTGTTTACATATCAGATCCAAGACTAGGATTGGTATAGGCGACAGACAGTCCCAAAAGATACCATGGAATCACACTCCCAATACAAAGAAACAAACATAGATGGAATCCAAAAAGGATTAGGAATAGATCGACAAAAAGACTAAAAATTGTAAAGTACTTGGAGGGATAAACCTCCAAAGGAGATACAATAGAGGAATGTAGAAACAGAACATATTGTCTATATACAAAAAACCAAGACAAAAGGAAATGGGGCTAATAAAGACTAAGAAAAATATTGGTGCCTTCTACCCCATTTTTTCACTGAGAAAAGGTTATCTGGCCTTCTGGTTCCTGTAAAGACACCTTTGAGAGATGATCAACTTCAACATTGTATTCCCTGAAGACATGCCCAAAACTTATATCCAAAAAGGATTTTATTAATTCCTTTATTCTATCCTTCCATGCCTCAATGGTACTTGATTGAAGTCTAGCTCTATTAGAGAGCCAATCAATTACTACTTTAGAATCCCCTAGGACTTGGAGTCTATGGAAATATATATGTAATGCCAACCTGAGCGTAGCCCATACACCCATTAATTCAACTCTGGTATTTGTGCCTCTCCCACAATTAAAAATCCATTTATAAAACGTCCAATATGGAGTTTTAAAGACACCACCAGCTCCACACATTTGGTCATCCATCTAAGCAGCCCCATCAAACCAAGCTGTGATAATATTAATTTTTTATTGGATCATAATAGAATGCAAAGGCACAGACTTCTGAGATTTCAAACCACAATTTTGAAAGTCTAAAGTTTTAAAGATCTTTGTGTGAATAAATGGGTTTTTATCCTCACAGATAGTTGTGTTTCTTTCTAACCATATAAACCAACAAGTGTGCATTGCAACCAAAGTTGGGACAAATTTATCATTCACCCATAAATTAAAACAATCATTCAAGGTATTCCCTTTCCAATAGTTTTTGAATTTCATAATCGTAGCCAATCTTTCTCACACTGATATAGCAAAGGCACAATGAATAAATAGATGATTAGTTATTTCAAACTCTTGAAGAGGTAACACCGAGAAGGTCCTTCCCATCCTTTGAAATTCAGGTTTTCCCATGTTAGGATCTTGTTCTCGGTGGCCAACCAGATGAAGCATTTTATTTTGAGCTGCAAGTCCCATTTCCATAAAGCTTGTCTCCATCCCAATACCTTTTTTAAACCATGCGTAGATAGCAATGCCAGATAAGTATTCTTAATAGTGATGATTCCTGAGTTATCACCGTCGGTCCACAAGAGTTCATCTTCTATGTCTTGGAGAAAGGAACTCAAGTCAATGAGGGCCCTCCAAAAATGATTCCATTCATATCCTAAATCACCTGAAAGTCCTAAATCTGAACTGGAAAACCACAAAGAAGAAGAGTGATCATCCATTCTCCCCCTTGCCTGCATGAGAGAGGTGATATTTCGATTTTTTTAAGAAGACTAAAGAGGAGGTGAGATGAAGGAATTATCACCCATTCCAAGGATCCTATGTCTACCAAGTGCTATGAGGTGACCCAAACCCGATGACCATCTTAACCAGTGTGTGATCAAATGGATTGATTTCAGGAGACCTCTCCAAAATCTAGAAGCCAATTTATGAAGGAATGAAGGAGATCTGAGCCAAATTTTAACCATAGTGTGTGGCGGTACTTATCAATAACAAATTTATGCCAAATACCATCACACATCAGAACATTCCAGAGAGAGTTTTCCACCAATTCCTTGTTGAAATCAAATAAATTTTGCAGACCCCACCCTCCAAATTACTTTGGCAGTGTTAGAAGGTCCCATTTGCACAATGATAATGTTTAGTTTCATTGTTCCCTTTCCAAAGAATTTTGAACAAAGTCTTTCTCAGATTGTTCAAAACAATGTATGGAATGATCTCAAGAGACATCCARTACACCAGTTGTCATTCTAAAACTCATTTTAATAAAGTAAGGCGACCTCCCAAAGAAATCCACCTATAACACCAATTCCCATTCTTMTTTTCGACTTTATGCAACATCTAGTTCCAATCCTCAACACATTGCACCTCGGTTTTCAAGTGATACCCAAGATATATGAAACCAACAAAAAGGTCAGAGAAATTGAATGGCAAAAACAATTTGTAAGGATCAAGATCCTGAGTCGATAGTCCTTCATGGASAATCATTGATTTTTGAACATTTACCTTTAAACCAGACGCTAAACAAAATAGTTTAACAATCTTGTTGATCTCCCACCATTCACTTAAAGTAGAATTTGAAATARTTATAACATCATCTACAAACATCATCATCTCAAATTAAAATCCCATAATTTGAGATTTTAATAGTTTTGGATACTTTAATACCCGTTAGCATGCCATCGCTTTGACTCTCTTTTAGAAGAATGTTGAGGCCTTCCATGACCAATATAAATGAAAGAGGATATAATAGGAATCCTCGGCGGAGTCCTATGACACTTTTGAATAAATCAGTGGCCTCCCCATTTAATAAAACAACAAAGGATGAGGAAATGACACAACTCATGATCCAATTAGTCATGTCAATACCCAGGCCAATTTGAATTAAAATCATCCTTAATAGGTCCCAATTGATGCAATCATAGGCCTTCTGAAGATCCAATTTTAGAACCATAGATTTTGAATTCTTCATTTTAATACTATGAAGGAATTCATGAACCATCCCAATAGCATCCTGAATATGACGACGTTTCAGAAATCCCAGCTACTCATCCGAAAGTGATCTGGAGAGAAGGGGTTTCAACCCGTTTGCTATGATCTTTATGATTATTTTATAACAAAGGTTACATAAAGAAATAGGCCTATATTCCCTAAATGTTTGTTGTTTATTTACTTTTGGAATTATGGCCGAGAAAGTTGAATTTAGACCACTTGATATAATACCTTTGGTTCTCGCTTCTTCCACTATTTCTAAAAGGTCTTCACCTACCAGATCGAAGAAGTGTATGAAGAAATCTACTATCCAACCATCAGGCCCTAGGCTCTTGTCATKCTTAAATAAGGTTAAAACCACTTTTAGTTCACTTAGAATAATTGGACGATATAATGTCACTRCTTCATTTTCGGTAATAAACCTGGAGAAGAGACTAACCACTTTGACCTGATCCACAGTCGGTGAAGGATCCTATTCTCTGAAAAAAGATTTGAAATATTTTGTTGCTTMTGTTTTAAGATMTTCCTAGCCACTGTGCAKAAYTCCCAAATTGTCTCCTATTTCCCAAACAAATTTACAATTTCTTCTGAAATTGGCAAAGTTGTGGAAGAACTTGGTGTTTTGATCACCACTTTTGATCCATATGGCCCTCCTCCTTTGATGCCATAGTTATTCCTTTTCATTTAAATACTTGTTTCTACTTTGTTCAAGATTTTTTAGAATTAAATCCTCCTGTCATGTTCTCGAACCTCCCGAAGAGGGATGAAGCAAGTCTGTTATATATTTTTCGATCTTCAATAGATGGGAGTTTTCCTTAATGTTGCATAACTTTTCCCACTGCTTTGTTTTGGATTTCAAATTCTTAAGTTTCCAGACCATCCTTTTTTGCTTGCCACTCTCACCAAGGAATTTTGGATCTGTCCAGAGATTATGGACCAAAACAGTTAAATTCTGATCAACCAACCATTGCGAGTTAAATTTGAAAGGGTAGGCTTTAAAGAGAGAAGATATTTCCAGTTGTATAATCACCAGATTATGTTCAGATACAAATGGATATTCCACCCATGATTTATAGAGACCAACGCTCGATAGACAATATTCATACACAAGGAATCTGTCTAGTCATTTCCAAATAACATCTGAACCAGAACACATGTTCCTCCACGTTGGTACCACCTTTCCCATCTCGATATCAATAAGATTTTTTTTTTGAAAAAGGGCTTTGAAAAAACCATCCAAGGACCTTGCTGAAGCCTACCCACCCCAAGATTCTCCCGAAGATAGAGTAAAATTCAAATCCCTTGCAATAATTAGGTTTTTGATAGATAACAGTCTGGAATCCACCACAAGGGTCCAGAATCTTCTTTTCTCCACACAAGGGCCATAGCAATTTAGCAATGCAATCTCCCTTTTGTTAGATAAACAATATCTTGTCAATAAAATTCTGCCAATAGTGATAAAATGAACCAAATTGTAAATGCCCAGATCCCAAGAAGCCAATAGACCACCGAAAGTACCAAAATAATTCACTGCACAAAAAACCAAGTGCGGGCGAAAGGCATGCATGAAGGATTTGGATTTATGAGACGATACCAAAGTTTCCTGAAGAAATACAATGTCAGGTCAAGTTTTGTCCAAAACACATCGAAAGGAGGCCAATTTTAGCGTGCCTTTGGTCCCTCTGAGATTAAGAGAGAGAGAAATCATTACTTAGCAGGAGCAAGGGCCTTCATTGATCTAAGTGCCCCACTATCAGTGGATGGACGAGAATCAGGAATCAAAGGAGTCGAAACAGTAGAATTTTTCCTGGCACTCCTTATTTTTATAGGTGATTAATCAATACCCAAACCCCTAGACCATGCGAACTCTTTCCCAACCCCTTCAGCATGTGAATTGGGATTACTAGACTCACTAGATGTAACACCAGGGTCAATAACAGAGTTTCCAAGGTAGACGAGTTGTTGAATTAAAGAGTTAGGGTCACGGTTGAAAGGTAGTAAAAATTCCAAGATCGCATGAAGTGAAGGCTCATCATCTTCCAGTTCATGGTAACCTAAGAGAGCAGGTGACCCAGTAATCAGCAGGCTAGAAGGAAGGGGGATATCAATAGTATTAGAAATTGACTGATAAGTAGATGGAACTGACTGTTGAAGATCAGATAAAGATGAAACCAGACCAGAAGGAAGAGCTTAGACAACCATAGAAATATCTGAAAATAAACCTGTGTCCAGAACACTTCTAGACTCAACACCACCACAATTCTCCAGTACTAAAGAAATGTCTACATTAGTAGTTTATTTTTTTAGACAATCTGATGCATCCAAAGCATATTTTTGAAACTGATACAAGGTTGAGTAAAGTACAGGGAATAGAGTTTTCAACTTACCCATTGTAGTGCCTTTCATAACTAGAAAATCAAAATATTCCTGTGGAAAATGAAAAGAGCTCAGACCAGTGAAATCTGCACCCATAGATAAGTCTGATGAAGGTTGGTGGAGAGAAACATCTTTGGATTCATCCTCCTCCACTACTAGACCTTTACAATCACGTCTGTTGTTGGGAAAAATACCCTACGGACTAGCAAACTAGGGTCAGACTTGCATGCAGATTTTGACCGTAAAGAAATGACTTTTTAACCTACCACCCAAAAATTAAACCCCTCTTTCACGATACATGCAATGAAAGGAAATACTAACCTTGTTACTNCAACTTACCCATCGTAGTGCCTTTCATAACTAGAAAATCAAAATATTCCTGTGGAAAATGAAAAGAGCTCAGACCAGTGAAATCTGCACCCATAGATAAGTCTGATGAAGGTTGGTGGAGAGAAACATCTTTGGATTCATCCTCCTCCACTACTAGACCTTTACAATCACATCTGTTGTTGGGAAAAATACCCTACGGACTAGCAAACTAGGGTCAGACTTGCATGCAAATTTTGACCGTAAAGAAATGACTTTTTAACCTACCACCCAAAAATTAAACCCCTCTTTCACGATACATGCAATGAAAGGAAATACTAACCTTGTTACTGATGTTTGGTGTAGATCCTCTGTTGCGCTTTGACCGCTTGCTTGCACTGCTCCTTTCCAAAGATAACCTGCAATCAAGACAAACAACTATGCATGCATGCTACTTTTCTACTTGAGGGTTAGAAATTAAGCATAAATTAAACAAATCATAGATAAATCATGCATTGGGATGGGAAAAGTATTCTTTTATTATTCAAAAAAATGAATCAACTTACAATCAAAGTCGAGATCGGCCACCGCTCCTTGATCCTGATCCTGGGCTCCTCCTCTTCTTTTGTCCTCCAACTGCTTTGCGTTAATTCTCCTTTGGCTTGAGGAAAGGTTAAAGGGTTGGGACAATGGATTCGGCAAATGTGCAGAGTTTCTTCGCTATAATTTTTCCTCCTCCAAATGGTACCCCTACCCCTTCTTTTATAGGCTAGAAGGAGCTAGGGTTTTGGACGAACCCTTGGCCATGCATGGCTGGGAGTTTCAGTTAACTGACCCATA